>CALNHX010007401.1:0-74715 GCA_940337035.1 Agriotes lineatus | reverse complement strand
GAAATTAGTTGTGACAAGTGTAAACTTCCACGTTCCACCTGCTTCGGCTTATCATGCAGTGAAATCCAATGCCTAAGCTCAAAGGATTGTCGAATTGCTTACCACTGCAACAAATACTCATCTGCGAGTTTCGAGGTGAGTGAACTGAAACAATTGATTGTCGAATTAAACTCAGAAGGGGTCTAGGACATACGGCCGAATGGACAAAACGCCTAATCTTATTTTAATGAGCAAAACGCCGAATTCGTTAGCATGCACAAAACGCCAAAAATGCCCAAAACCCCGAATTCTCTCAGTGGACAAACCACCGAAAATGGACAAATTTCCGAATTAGTTGGCGTGGACAAGATGCCGAATTCTGTGGGTGGCAATTGCTGCCAGCATAAACAACACACCTATAAACTAATAGCGGATGTTCCAACTACAAATGTTTATATTCCGTCTGTGTTTTTGTGATTGAGATTGAGGGTGGTTTCATTTTGTTCCTTATGCCGTGGGCAATTAGTGATGGTCGACTTCTGGGACCCGTGTGTGGGATGACAGAGGAGGTTAATTGGGGATAAGTTATTATTTCAAAATACAAATAAAATAAATGTGTTTTAAAAAGCCTAACGTCTATTTTCATGTTCTATATTGCTCTAGGGTGTCCGGTAAAGAATAGCCAAACTTCAGATATAGTTAATTTCGACAAAAATAAGTTGATTTAACCCAACTTACCTTAGTCCAAAAGTTAGTACTAACGGAGCTACATGGTGTCAAAGTTGAAAAAAATAAATCACATTTTTTTAATATCTTTCGATCACTTCCAGCTAATTTCACGAAATTTCGTATCCGGAGGTTTTTTGGCATGAGAAATTCAAATTTATCAACGATTCAGTTGTATCTTCTAGGGGGTGCCACAAGCGACCATTAGAACACTGTTAAACCACTGCAACTTTTTTGTGCCACGGTGTAGGTCATTTTCAACTGGAAAAATCTTTTTCCCTATCTTTTCTGCTTAAAAAAGGTATATCTTATTGAACTCGCTAGAAGTAACGGTTTCCCAAAAAATCGCATCTAACACTGATCATGCGTGTAAATTATCCTAAAGAAAAGTCCTGTCTGTGGCTGGTGATCGCGCTGGAACTCAAGCTCGGATGGGCGGATGATGCAAATATTTTTTATTTGGCAAAACGTTGCCCACACGTTCACTGGTACTCCACAAATTTCTGAACACGATGGTGTAATTATTTTTCTATTATTTTAATTGTAAATAGGTTAAATCTTAATTTAAATGGAGACACCAATTCAACAGGTTTGCAGATAATTTATTTCAATTGTGTTTTTTGCCCAGTTTATTATAAACAAAAACACATCAGAAATACAAAAAACGGAAATTTAACTGATTCAAATTAAGTACTGTTACAATTAAAATGCTTAAAACTAATTACTTTCACAAATAAAATCCTATTTATTAAAATTGTCCTTTCAATCTTGTAATTATTGTCTTTTAATGTCACTCACATTGTACAATTTAACTGCCCTTTCACTTAATTGATGCACTGACTAGTGGTTCATTTCGCGCACTTCCTCTCTAACTACTTGCAGTTCACTTAAGTGACTACTTTTCTTCCAATTCCAAATCCTGGTGTGAATTTCACCAAATTTTGAATGTCGTTGATCCATGTTATAATTTTCCTTTAGATCTGTTATTGTGCTCTCTTGCACTGTATTGGGAACGTTCTGTCCTTTATACCTTTATTTAAAAAGTTCATAAAACTGATATGCAAATTTATTTAACCCGCATGTAATAAATCCCTTTGGTGATAGATTTGTTGAATATTTGATTGGCTTTATTTTGCACTAAACCTCTTAATTTATGTTAATTGATATTTCGGTGACTCTAATTTACAAATTGAGCTCTGCCTTATGGCCATTTAGTCTAAAGTAATCTCATTTATTATCGGCAATGCTTTACCAATGTGGTTATGTATTAATATTCTAATATGACTTCTTGCAGTTGCCTGCTTACCCCAGCTCTGTGCTTTATTGACTTGCTTTAATTATCTAAGCTGCAAGCAGAGTTGTGTAACGGGCTAAATACCATTTCAATATATATGACACAGCAACTCTCATGCAGCTTTCTAACCGTACATCATTTAATCTCGATCGGTGATCGCTTTTAATTCTTTTTCTTCCGCAAAATAATTGTTCGCAAACATAGGTGCTTGCAAAAAGTGTCTTTATTTGCTTTGCATGTGCGCCTAATCGTGGGAATTTTTCTAAATTCATGTAATTTTGATAGAAATTATATATGTCAACATTTTGAAATTGATTTCTTAAATCCGTGTCGTTTTGTAAATCTATTAATTCCATTTGTAACTCCTCCGGAACTGTTTCCACTTCTATAATAAATGGTGAAGAAAAAATGTTAAAACTAAGAACGGTTTTTTCTGACCTAAATATTTTAAATCGAGATTTATATTCCGTTATTAATTTTTGTAAATTCTGAGCATATTTTCGGGTTTCTGAAAGAGCTGAAATACCCTTTGAGCTTTGACTTTATGCCGCTTGCCGATGCAGCGTTTGCGGCACATATGCGTAGCGTCAAACGAAGCCGCCGGGCGTAACATTTCATACCTAGAAATACCGATGCTTAATTTTTGAAAATGATGGCATCAGTGCCTATCTATGATGTCGGCCAAAAATTAAGTTAACACGCGTAGGGTATAATAAGGCTGCGGGACACTGTAATAATTTTTAAAAGTCAAAATGTAAAATCTTTGAAGAGCCGCACGAGAGAGTGTGACGGGCCACGGGCTGCTCATCCCTGCTCTAACAGAAGCTGCAACGCAAAACAATATGGTTCCTTGGAGGAATAGCTAATTTAAGACAGACTTATATATCCAATAAAGTGTTATTAACTCTGTATACAATTCCATGGTATGTGATAGCAAACACAAAATACACATATCTGTTTTGCCATTACTTCCTGCATCAATAAATGAAACTTTTACTCAGTACTCAGTATTGAAGCAGTTGAAACAATCCTGGGAAAAACTATCATATGTGCAGGGGGTGCAAAGAACCTCGGCGCCGAATCTATATAGGCGCCGCGGTAGCAGAGTTTTTAGTGAAAATAAAAGTTTTCCTAGAATAGTGGTTCAAAGCGGCAACAGACTATGGTACGTGAGCGCCACTGGGCTCTTTTGAGTGCGCAGTCTTTTCTTCTTTTGAGTAGATTAGAAGTTCCAGCTCTAGTGTGCGTTTGTGATTCTTATATTTCATAGTGCATAAGGCATACATAGTAACATACCATAAATTCAAAGTTTTAAACCGCAAATTTCTGACGATTGCCTCAGATACAGAGGTCATAGAGAGTGCCAAATTACTTCAAACTACGTATGAAACTGATCTCGATGACGGCTTACTAAAGTAAATTGTACAATTTCGATCTTCGTCCACAACGAGTATTAAATTTTGCTTATCAGTGAAGGAAGTGGGAGAAAAATGTCTGTCTAATCACACATCATTGGCTAGCTTTCCAGATGTGTATACAGCTTATATCCTATTTTTTACATCCCGTCACTACAGCCTCCACAGAGAGATCTTCTTCTAAATTAAAAATTATTAAAAACTTTTTGCTAAGTAAGATGAGCCAAATACGCCTAAAGAGTTTTGCATTACTGAGTATCGAGAAAGTAAGAGCCAGTACTCTTGGTTTTAATTCACTGATAGATATGTTAGCTTTAGCAAGGTCTCGCAAAAGAGAGTTAAATTAAAGTGCTATACCTACATATAAGCCATTCACGACCTTTTTGAGACAGAGTTGGCTATGATTTTTTCTTTTCATGTTGGACTAACTGATTCGATGATGTAGCGGATGCAACTTCTTTTTCTGTCAGTGTCTGTTCGACATTTTCTTGGCACCACATTGCCAGATTTATTATTTTAATATTCGTAAGAAAATAAATTATTTATAAAATGTGTAAAAATAATTTGAATTTTCGTCAAAGGAAAAGTCAAAATGCCCAAAATAATTTTGTTACAACAAAAAATTTCTATTAAACGATGCTACTTCCAATTTAAAAAGGACATACCAAATTTAAAAGAACGCGAGTCGATGTGGAGACCAGAGAATATACGGCAACAATGTACCTATTCAGAAAATATAACCTTAAACTGAAAACAACCTAACCTAACACAAAAAGTGTCAATTTCCATGAGGGAGTTTAGTTGCAACAGATGTACTGCCAACAAAATTACTAGATGGTCATAGCCTCACCTGACCCAAAAAGATCGTGAACGGCTTATTCATATGTATATCTACAGGGTGAGTTTTTAAAGTGTTACAAGGCGATATCTCGAAAACCGTTTACAATATTTTCACGAAACTTAATAGGGAGACATTTACCTCCTATCTGTGTTTTGTGAGGTGGGGGGTAACTTTGAAATTTTAAATAGGATGATGTACTTTTGTTTATAAAATTCGAATCTACGTAACAAACTACGTATGTATACAAAAGATTTTTTGATTCGCTTTTGTTTACGGAATTATGATTGATTGGGTTATAAAATTCAAGAAATGGGAAATTTTCATTAAAACGTAAAAATTCTCAACTTACTTAAGTAGAACTAACGCATTTTTATGGAAACGAATTCTAATTTTGAAATAAGTGAACTTGATGTATTGGTAAAATGTATTTATTTTTTAATTTCTATCAAAATTTAGTCACCATAATTTCGTAACCGAAAGAGCAAATCAAAGAATGTTTTGTACATATACGTAGTTTTTTACGTAGATTCGAATCTTCTAAACAAAAGTACATCATCCTATTTAAAATTCCAAAGTTACCCGCCACCCCTCAAAACACAAAATAGAGGTAAATGTCGCAAAAATGTTTTTATATGTCCCCCCATCTCCCTATTACCTAAATTTCATGAAAATATTGTAAACCGTTTTCGAGATATCGCCTTGTATCAGTTTAAAAAACTCACCTGGTATATATTTTATTTTTCTTGTGAATTATTTAAATTTGTATTCCTTTTATGTGGTTTTTGTTTTTGTATTTTCATATGTATTTTAATGTTTCATGTTATATTTTGCCAGTGTTTGATGTGACGGTAAAACCTGTTCTACTTTATGGGTCGGAATCGTGGACGGTTACAGAACTGGTAAAGCAGAAATTGCAGGTGTTTGTAAATAGGTGTTTGGTGGCCAGTCATTATTTCGAACAAAGATCTTTGGGACCGAACAAATCAGGTGGACATTAATATAGAAATTAGGAGAAGAAAATGTGGATGGTTAGGACATACGTTGCCATAAAATTAAACTGAAATTTGCAGAAAAGTTTTGATTTTCGACCCTTAGGGTTTCAGAAACAGAGGACGCCCGCGAAAAACGTGGAGGAGAACTGTAAAACAAGAGATAGGAGAGACTATAGCACAACTGAGCCAAATAGCAAAGGAAAATGACAACTGGAGAGAATATACGAATACCCTATGTCCTAATAGGGAATAATGGGATTATTATTATTATTATGTTATATTTAATAAAAAATTGAAACATCTAAATGTGTTTTATTTTGCAGTAAGTAACCTTTCATGTTAAGAAAAGAGCTTATTAATTTTATTTTAAATTGAAAATGTTGCATGACCAAAAATTGACCCCCCCCCCTCCCTCTTTTTTCTGAAACTGCTTGTCTACAGCGGCTATCATTTATTCTTGCACACCGGCGCCAAACCGTCTTGTTACGCCACTGGAAAAACTTAGTTGGAACTGTAGACCTTGGACTATATAAGCCTTTGATACATCTACAGATGGCATTTTCTAACCAAAATTGGGTGATCATTCTAGGAGATCTACACATAATAACGGCTGCACTTAGATCTATTGAAAGTTATACTGAATCAACTGGCATTCCTGACTTGTGGAGTGAAAGTCGTCTTTTTGAACATTTATTAGAAGGAAAACGTGTAAGGCTCCTACCACAACTTTGCCTGTTATTTACTGCACTTGCAAAAGAGTTCTTGAAGACATATGAAGAATTCAAGGAAAAATGTCAAACTATTCAAATAATTCGTTGGGTAACTTGGCAGAAAAGAGACTCGAAAGCCGTATCATTGACCAACAAAGCTGCAACTGAACACATGGAAGAACTGTAATTCTATAAAAAGCTTAAAGACTTCTGCAAAGAAAGAAGTCAAGAGAATCCTACTTTCAAAATGGCACTGGACTACATGAACATGGTGTTAACTTTGATGTCATCAATTCGTGTAGTACGGGTGCGAAAGCGGAGTTGAGATTGTCTACATTAGATGAATTCAACATTTTTGCAATGAACTTGCGTAATTACAGTGCACAATGTGCATGGCACATTGTGAAAATAAAAGTGCTATTTCAAAATGCTTATGAAACATGAGTAGAATTTAAAAGCTACCAAAACAGGTAACCCCTTTTGCTATCGCTCGGCTGGTAAGTGGTGGGATTACAAAAATAACACAAAATGTGTTCTCTTGGCAGTACACCAGGTACGATGAGAAAAGTTTTGTCCCATGCTAAAGCAAAGACTCACAGAAGTATTCAGTCGTCTGATTACCAGTGTTGCACATTTCGATAAAAATGTGGTTGTTTCCTGCCATGAGGACGTAAAGGTTACAAAACTAATATAAGGTCTTCACAAGAAGAAGCCGACACGAAAATCATTCTGCATGTACTATACGTAACTAAAGATGAGTTGAGATATGGAGACGCTTTCACCACAAACGTTCTTATATTGATGATCCACTGATACCCTCACCAAGTAGCGAGAGATTCCTATATGTCAAGTTTACAAAGCTTTAGGTCGGAACGGGGGTGAAGTTTTACTGGGAATGCACTCTCTTTCTGGATATGATGTCACAAGTTCGTTTTGTGCTAAACAGCAGAACCTTGGAAGCTCTCACATTATTAGGTCAGACAGATTTTATTTAAGAGGAAACATATCTTTAGTGTGTTGTTCATGTGTTACATCAAAATGTTTACCACCATGCAAATGTGTCCAGAACGGAGTGCCATGTACTGAAATATGTTCATGCTTAGCAAACTCTAATACCTGAGAGTAGAGATGGGCGCGTGAGTGAGTATACACTCACGTCACGCACGTTTCACGCTTGCTTTAAATACTCACGTTCACGCACGCTCACGCTCACGTTCACGGCGTGACCCGCCACTCACGACGTGACCCGCAGCTTTTATTTAAAAATTCAAATTCAGATAGAACAGAATGTTCAACTTTAAAACCAATAAAAATGTGTATAGGGATTTACCCAGAACTTCCCTAGTAAGTGGACATTGCGACACTAAATAATTTTAAAAATCAAAGTAAGCTAGGAGTAAAAATATCTTCATGTTTCTAATAAATTATTTACATTTTCTCTTCATGTTTCTAATAAATTATTTACATTTTCAACTAAAAAAAATATTACCGGTGATCGAATTCGAAGGACAGGTGCTTTTTGTGGGATATTGCCAACGAATACGCTACTCCTACATGCGCTACAGAGCAGCTCTTGTGTCCGTGCTTCCGGCTGCCTTAAATATAACTTTAGAATAGAAATAATTATTCATTCCCAGGCAGGACACCATTGATTGTACACAGTAAAAAAATAATAGCGGCAAGCTTCAATTTATGTTTACTACTTCATTTAAACACCAATTTTATCCAAAAATATAATTGCCATACCGCTTGGATGGTTACGTGGGTATGAATACCTACTAATCTAAAAACCGCTCAGAATCCGCGCCGCTACCGCCAGTCTGAATAGACCTTTAAATCAGGTTCTAAAACTGCCATGAATTTGTAAAACTCAAAGAGCAGCATTGTACACAAACACTTCTGAAAGTTCAATAAAAAGAATTCGAAAAGGGAATAATAAAAGAAATGCAGAAAATCCTAGTCAAGATTTATCATCACCAGGTAAAAAAAGACCAAGGGACTCCGCACTTGAAAAAGTCGACGATTTTGATTTACAAGTGATAAGGCAAACTCTAGAAGAGTTTTACCTAACAAAAAAATTGTACAGACTACTACAAAACTTTTGACTGCAATAAGAGAAAAGATTGACTTTTCTTTTAGCGCAGCAACATTACGGCGCCTATTAAAAAAAATTGTTTTTTTCTACGGTTACCTCTAAAACTGACTATTAAGCGCTCACTGTCAATGCGAAAAGTTAGCAATTCACACATTTTTACTTCCGTTTACAATAAAGGAAGTATTGGATTCACCCCAAAAATTTGAAATTGAGTTCTCAACAGATCTTCACGTTTCAGAGTCTCCTGATCCCAAAAAACATATTTTTTTCAAGGGTCTGTCTGTGTGTGTGTGTCTGTGTGTGTGTGTCTGTGAACAGAATATCTCAAAAACGCAAAAAGGTATGGGGTTGGAACTTCATACATATACAGGGTGTTTCATAATATATGCGCAGGACTTCAGGATGTGATAGCTCGTCCAAAAATTTGAAAAAAAGTTTCTATTAACTTACCCTCTAAAATGCACAATTTTCGAGATACAGGGTGTTGAAATTGAAAAAAAAAATCGTTTTTTGCGAATATCTCCGGAACCGTTTATCGTACAGAAAACAGCTTTTGTAAGCATTTTCTACTCATAATAAGCTATGTTTTGTGCGAAAAAACATTTTTTTAAAGTCATAATTGGTGAAGATTTTGAAGGGGTAGTGAGTGTTTTTCTCCCCAACTTCTACGCCACTGGAAAAAGTACAGTTTTGAGACGCTCATTTGAACCGCCAATGTTTTCTACACAAAAAAGGTACTCTTGGTCATAAGCTCTAAAGTTGACCGTTTTCGAGAAAAATCTACTTTTATGTTGAAAAACATGGTCAATTTTTTGAAATAATTTTTTTTTTACTAATTAAACAAAATTTATTTAAACGTTAGAACAAGTAACAAAGCCAAACGTTAACTTCATAATTGCAAAATTTAAAAAAAAATAACAAATCATACACAGTTAAATTAAATGTTGGAAATGTCCTCCATTAGCTTCAATGCACGCAGCAATTTTTCGACGCATTGACTGTCTAACACGCAGGAAAATTCCCGGAGTGTTCCGAATTATGTCGCAAGATGCAACAATGCGTTCTCTTAATTGGTCAACATTTTTAACCACACCATAACTTGTTGCAACACATTCACCAACGACTATGGGAAAATGGAAGTTTTAAAAAGAATTCTGCTGATAATGGGCGGCCTATGGAAGTTGCAAATCCCCAAGTAGAAGAGGCTGTCCTCAACGAAATTGAAGAAACTCCGACCACAAGTACCAGAAAAATTGCTCACAACTTAAACATACCTCACCCGACGGTTTGGAGAATTTTGAAAAGACAACTCTTGTATCCCTACCATATCTAAAGAGTACAAGCCTTATTGCCAAGAGATTTTCCGCCAAGATTGGCTTTTTGTAGATGGATGCAAGACAAAATAGCTCAAAATCCTCAGTTTGGAGCCGAAGTTCTGTTTACCGATGAAGCATCTTTCTCGAGAGATGGTATTTTCAATTTCCACAATAACCACATACGGTCGGAAGAAAATCCACATGAAATTGCAGAAGGCCATCATCAGCAACAATTTTCCGTGAATATTTGGGCTGGCATCGTCGGTGATCGTTTGATAGGCCCACATTTTTTACTGAATAGATTAAACGGTGCAGATTATCGACAATTTCTAGAAAATGTACTGCCGGAACTGCTGGAAGGTGTACCGCTTCAATTAAGACAAAACATGTAC
Source organism: Agriotes lineatus (assembly GCA_940337035.1). Lineage (NCBI taxonomy): Eukaryota > Metazoa > Arthropoda > Insecta > Coleoptera > Elateridae > Agriotes > Agriotes lineatus. Next base: position 64,955 of record CALNHX010007401.1, on the reverse strand, counting down.
TTTATGCATGATGGAGCTCCGGCCCACTTTAGTTTGGTTGCTCGCCAATACTTGGACGACGAATACCAAGACCGTTGGATCGGTCGAGGAGGTCCGCACCCTTGGACCCCGCGATCTCCCGAACTTAATTGTTTAGATTTTTTCTTTTGGGGCCATCTCAAAACCCTAGTCTTCGCTACTCCGGTTGAAAATGTTGACCAATTAAGAGAACGCATTGTTGCATCTTGCGACATAATTCGGAACACAGTCAATGCGTCGAAGAATTGCTGCGTGCATTGAAGCTAACGGAGGACATTTCCAACATTTAATTTAACTGTGTATGATTTATTTTTTTTTAAATTTTGCAATTATGAAGTTAACGTTTGGTTTTGTTACTTGTTCTAACGTTTAAATAAATTTTGTTTAATTAGTAAAGTATCCACATCTCAAGCATGCATTGAATATCGCTGTTAGATAGCAGATGGATTTGTTTGGTAAGTTTTTAAGTACCAAGTTGGGTATAAGATCCATTCCTGGAGCTTTTTTGAATTTCAGTTTATTAATATACGATTTAACTTCAGATGGCGATATTGGATCAGTGGGTGTTATATTAGAAGGAACATCTTTGTTTAATTCGAGTTGATCGGGATAATTAGTATCAGATTGAGTAGATGGAGTGGTAAACGTTTTTTCCAGCTGCTCTGCGAAGATCTCGCATTTGCCGGAATCTTCTGAATATGTACGACCATCATACCGGAGTTGTGGGATTAACGTTGGTTGTTTTAGTATCCTTTTGGTGGCCCTCCACGTTGGGATCGCCAGGATCAAGAGATTCGATGTAGTTTTGGTAGGACGAAATTCTAAATTGGTCTAATTCGGTTTTTACAAGCCTGATAAGCCTGTTTAGTTGGGTCTTAATTGCTGGGTTTCGAGTACTTTGCCACTGTCTACGTGCTGTGTGTTTATCTCTTATTAATTGTTGTATGTGTGAGGGAGGAGTTTGGTCAAATCGGTGTCGCTGTATTCGAGTGGTTTTAGTAGCTTGTTGAGTTGCTGACGTAATTACATCTTTGAACAATATCACCGCGTTATCGATGTCCTCATGTGAATCTAAGTTGGTGGGGCAAGTTAGCTGATTATCCATAGTAGATCGGAACTTATCCCAGTCGATGGGTCCGTTAATTAATCTTGGCAGGTGTGGGTAGTTATAGGGTAAACAACTGAGGGTGAACAATACTGGCAGATGATCAGAATCGAGTTCCGTGAGTACTGTCTGAGTAATTGGTAGAGTTAGGTTTTTGTGTAAAATGATGTCAAGTATATCTGGTAGTTGGTTGTATCGATATGGAAAGTAAGTATATTCAGCGGGTGCAGCCACTTGTAGTGCCAGTTGAGAAGCAAAGTTATTAAGTTTTATCCCATTGGGGTTAGTCACTCTGCATCCCCAGTTAGTATGTTTACAATTGAGGTCTCCTGCAAGGAGCGTGGGATGTTGGTTTTCAAAAATTTGGTTGAGTTCGTTTTGGCTGAGTTGACTATTAGGTGGTTTGTAAGCTGATACGATTCGGAGAGTTGAGTTTTCATTTACTGTTATGCTGATAGCAACAGCTTCTAGAAAGTGTATGTTCTCCAGAGTGATTGGAGAAACAGCTATGTTTTTTTTAATTAATATTGCGCTACCTCCCCACCCAATCTCTGTTGGTCTGTCTTTCCGGTATATATGATATCCCGGTAACGTCAATTTTTCGTTTAGAATAAGGTGAGTTTCAGTGATGCATGCAATATCTATATTGTGTCTGGATAGGAAGTATTTCAAGCGGTCCAGGCAGCAACCAAAAAGTTGTTGCCGGCCAAATCGCGCGACCTTTATGAACGGCGGTACGACTTCATCAAATGGTGTGAATCGCGGAAAACGTGGTGTTGGCACAATTTTGTCATTTATTTAGGACCGTAGAAAAATTTTTGTATGTATTTTGAGTGTAACGCGCCATTTTGGCATTCGGTTGCTTTTTCGTGCCTCGCTCCCGCTCGGCACAAAACTCACATCCTCATGCCAAAATGGCTCTCTTTACACACTAAATACATAAATATCAATTTCTGGTGAAAGTGTCACAATAAACGAAAAATGTTGATGGAAAAACCGCATATTTTACATTGGAGATATAAATATATAAAAAATATAGGGACGAAAACAAATGTATAATTTACATGGACGAAACATGGAACGATAATGATTTGACATTTAAAAAATGTTGGCAGAGTGATACCATTTTTGGCATAGGTAATAATATAAGTTATACGGGTAACTATAAATTAATACAATTTTGTATGTATTATTAAGTATTTATATTTACTTGCCCTTTATAGGTCGTCTTATTGTTGTTCACGCTGGTTCAGAAGATGGTTTTATTAAAAACGCAAGGTTGATTTTCAAGGCGGGTACAACTAGTGGTGATTATCATGATCAAATGAATGATACGAACTTCACAAAATGTATTCAAGAGAGGCTATTGTCTAATATAAAATTCAGTAAAAGCAGATTAATGGATTTGATAAATCAAAATAAACCAGCATCACATGAAAATAAAGGTTACCACCCTACATGTGCCAGTTAAATCCTATCAAATTAGCGTGGGTTAAGGCAAAACATTTTATAAGGACTCGCAATACAGGTGGAGAATTTTCTATTAAAAAATTACAACAATTGGCGGAAGAAGCAATTAACTCAGCGACTCCAGAAAACTGGAGAAATTTGGTAACCATGTTAAAGAAATAGAAAATACGTTTTGGGAAACGGATCAGCACATAGAAGAGGCTACCGAAAAAATTATAATAAGATTAGAGGTAAATGACAGTGATAGCGATGATACCAACGAAAATGACATCGAATTTTTTAGATGAATAATAAACAATATTTGTTTGATTAGAAAGTGTATAACAAATACCTTGTTAATTTTGTAAATAAAATTTATTTTATTTCTGTTTAATGTAATTTACTTATAGTACCAGTTGAAAAATATAATTTCAATATCTAAAGCCCCCTATTATGGAATCGCTACTTGAACGGTTTTCACTCACTTGCCGCACCAGTCATGTGTTTGGCAATTCCATGTAATTAAAATTGATCCAAATTTATTATGATTTTTTTACTGTGTTTCTTAAGTGGGCTGACGTATGGCCACTGGAGATACATTCTAATAGTAAAAGAAGTTAAAAATTCTTTTAAGGTTTTTGCGTCAGATTCGTAGTTTTCTTACAAAACGGTGTTTAAAATGTAATGAAAAGTAATGCAAGAGTAGCTGATGTGGCAAAAATCTACGTGAGAGGAATGTGAGTGCAGAGATTTTCCAAAAACAACAGTTACTAGTTAGGTCTGAACGACAAATATTGAAGAAACAATCAGGCCACGAATTGTATTCAACAAAACAATCCAATGAAGAGATAAATTAAATTAAAAAAATAATTGTTAAAGTTTAAGAAGTTTAGTTAACTTACGACATTACCATGATGCCTGTAACTAAATTTATTTAAAATTCAAATCTGATGGTCATGTATTTTGACGTTAATATTGGCAGTAAGAATTTTTAATGTAAATATGGCCGAAATAAGAAAAAATTAAAAGCGGCTATTATTTAGTTGACTGCATAGACAACAACTACTTGATCAGTCACTTTATTTTGAGTTGGATAATCGCTGAAATTGCACTAGTCCAAAATGATTACTTGAATTCAATTATCTCCATGGATACTAACAAACAAACTCACGTTATTGGTTGTTTGAGCGTATAGGGCATTATTCTAAGTACCTACTTATTTAACCAGTTATTAGTAGCTTCAGCGTACTTATGCGAACGTTTTGTCCGTCCGTCCGTCTGTCTGGATCGCCTGTAACTTTCGAACGGCGACAGATATCGAAATTTTGAAAGGGGGCAAAGTTGTTGCTAAGGTCCCGAGCACCTTCATGCGCTATTTGGTTTTGGCGAAAGGTGCCGATTTTCCACTTTGCAAAATTTCAAAGCATTGTAGCACAGTGGCGGCTTGTCCACTTGGCGCCATCTACAGAACTTCGGTGGTCACGTTTTGAACTACACATTCTGGGTGCACTATAATTCCACTTGGCGCCATCTACAGAAGCTCGGTGGTCACGTTTTAAACTACACATTCTGAAGCTACTCTTTAGACCTGTAGTTGAGCAGTTTATTTTAAAATTAACTGATTCATAAGTAACGTTGGAAATTACAAGATTAACATGAAATTTCATGCGCATTTCTACCACATTTTGAAGAAGTTAAGTGTTTTATGACCACTAAAAATGTTTTCCCATATTCAAGTGAAAATCGTACGACACACTTTAATGAGCAATAGAAAAATTAGTTCACGAGACGTAACCAAGACAACAAAACTTCTTGGAAATTTTTTGTAGGTAGACTAATCTAACTGTGAGGGTTTGTGTCGTTAACGATTTTCTTACCGAATCTGCATTCGAGCATTAATTCATATCCGGAAATTATTTTTCCGGAACGAATTAATGCTCGTATGAGATTATATGTGATAATTATTTTAATGTTTACCTGAAACCTCTTGTGATGTAAATCTGCAGAAGTAGACAAGCCACCTCATCGCTACATTGTGTCAGATGCTACACATGAAGATTTGTTGTAGTTCTGAAAGATAATACATATTCATATTACAAATACTTTTTAATCAATTGCTTATTGAAGTAATGACATTACCAAATATTAACAGTATACTTACTATACATATCGGTTAAAAATACAAGCGCTTAGCATTTACACCTAAGCGGCTTGAAAATTGTACAGAATCTACTAGATGCATGTAGTACCGATTAATAAGTTTATGACAAGTAAACGCGCCATTGTGCACATTTTACGTTAGATTAGGTACATCAATACGCAGTTACATTACATCAATACGCAGTTACTTATGTACAGATATTATTTACTCAAATTACAGTACCGATACATCATTTAAGTAACGATTGCTAAATGATAGATACTTTGGTTTAATTTTCGCAAATATCTAATATCAACAACTGTATTAAAACACCGATAAGTATATAAACTCGAGATGCAAACAACGTAGCCATATTGAATTACACGTTGCCATAATGTTTTACTCAAGTTCAAATGACCTACCTGTTCTATAGAAGTAGCAAGATATGGAATAAAAAGAGAACCCTCAAGAATCTCTTAGTGTCTTGGTATAGTATAATCTTGTAGTTTACGTCAGCAGCCGTTAATTAGTACACCGTGCCGACCAATTATAAAAAGGAGGTGGAGTAAGTGATGGCGCCGAATTCAAATATACGTATAAGAGTATACATACATTTAAATTATGTTCCGTTTCAAAGAAAAACTAGCTGAAACCCGCGGCATATGCCGCATTTAAAATGTACAACGAATTTAATAACACTAAAGAAAGTTTTAAAAGCACGCTAGAGATTGGCAGTAAGGAAAAGTTCCAAAAAATATATTTTCAAATGGAAAGTCTCTGGAAAGGAAACGCTCGCCTCTGGAAGGCGTCCTAATTAATACGACGTTGTTGGAACGCAGTAACAAAAATTGCGGAAAGAATTAATGCTCTTATGACATTATATGTGAGAATTATTTGCGCCACCGAAATAATTTTCAGCTGCCTGCAATCTGTGTTTCTTTTCAGGTTTAAGCCGTTGAGGCGTTGAGCGTCATAAAAATATAAATGTGGTAACTCAAGTCTCCAGTTACGCCGTTACTGTTATTGTTAAATAACTCGATTAATTATTATTTTAAACCGCCATTATTATTATTATCTCTATAATAGTTTCCATAAGTAACTGTTTATAATGTTTATATGCTAGCGAGTTAATTTTCTTCTTAAATCGCTAGTGAATTAATAGTAGATTGTTGTACAAGTTAAAAAAAGTGAGAATTTTCCAGCGAATGTAAAAGTTTTACGTGAGCATGGAAGAATGACGCTGTTTTGCGTGTTAGATAGATATACTTTATTTGTGACATTACAAAAAAAAATTCTTTTACACACGTCTACTATATGGCAAATGCTACACCAAATACATACAATATATACAGTTCACATTTAATTATATATATTTATTCCTAATTCAGTACGTAAAACATGCTTAGAGGCACGTTTTTGATAACGGTGATAAAACTTAGATTAGATTTAGATTTTAGTTTATTGGCATACATGTTTAACGTCAGCGTACAAACAATTTCCAGAATATTTTATACCACATTGAATATTATGTATCATCGGATGAAAATTTTTATTATTTGGCCTGAACGAGATCAGGTGTTTAAATCAATGCCAGAATGCTTCAAGGTAGCATTTGTCAACAAGATTTCAGTAATAATCGATTGTTTTGAAATGAGAGTGGAAAAATCAAGTAGCCATGAAGTACAATGTACTACATGGTCTACGTACAAACAACATAATACGGTAAAGGTACTAATAGGCATCACTCCTCCTGGATTAATATCATTTATATCACATGGATATGGTGGCAGAATAAGCGATAAAGGTCTAACAGAGGATTGTGGGATTTTAAACAATCTCTTGCCAGGAGATTTTGTATTGACAGATCGTGGCTTTTTAATAAAAGTCTCCCTAGGACTACATATGGCCACAGTGATTACGCCTGCTTTTCTAAAAGGGATACGGCAGCTCGATCCAAGGGATATAGAATCGACCAGGAATATAGCAAGCGTGAGGTAGTGCAAGTATATTATTACAATAATTATCTTAATTACCTATATCTTTTTTTCAGAATACACGTCAAACGCGATATTGGAGTCCTTCGTCAAAAAAATACAGTTTTTCACGAAACGATGCCCATGTTCCTGGTGAAAAAGAAAACTGACGATGTTGCTGTGGTAGATCAGATATTAACAGTTTCTTGTGCACTCGTAAATTTATGCCCTCCTATAATTGTATAATTATGAAATAAATCTTATTAACAAAGTTAATCTAATTATTTTTACTTTAATAATCATAATAATAATATCTACAAAAGTATTAATAGTTATTTAGACCACAAGTGTTAGAAGTGCAACTTTTTTTCACAAGTGTGGAGGGTTATTAAACGAGGCGCAGCCAAGTTTAATATTCCACACGCGTGAAAAATAAGCACGCTAACACGAGTTGTCTATAAGATTTTTTAAAATTTCATTAAATATTCAAATCCAAGCCTATTTTGTATAGAATTGTATTTGCCTTCATTTTAGTGAAGTGCGTTGGTCAGTTCTGGTAACTAAGGAAACGTCGATTGGTAACTAAGGAAACGTCCAATTAGAATCGTTCATTCCTAAATTAAAAGCAAAGTGTCACTTTTTTCACTCAGTGAAAAAAGTGGCACTTAACACACCGAAATTAATTAAAAAAATCCTACTTTTTTAAATGAAATTTAAAAAAATTAGTTAATTATCAGTTCTGAGTGTCTTTTCCAAAGTGTGCGAAAAAGTTGTGCCAAATGGAATGGTATCGTTCCTGAGTAAATATAGTCAAATTTAAACTCATTCGGAGTCACGTGATAATCTAGTAATTTTACGTATGTCGATTCTTAAAAATGCAATTTTAGGGAAATAAATGACATTCCTTTTTGTAGGTTATCCTGACATATGCCAATTTCTAAAACAAGGTTGCTACGGGTTTATTCTCTTATATGAAATCAAACTGAATTTACAGGTTAAAGAAAACATAACATGTCGTAAACTGTAATAGTAATTAACGTATTAAGAGGGGTAACCCAGTCTTAACATTCGAGCATATTTTTACCACTCGAGCGAGCGCAGCGAAGCAAGAGTGGTAATTTATGTGAGAAATGTTAAGACGGTTTCCCCTCGAAATGCGTTCATTAGTTTATTGTTCATTGAGGCAATAATTTTGAATCAATAATAATTACTAAAAACTGCTAAATCGAAATCGGACTACCATGAATATGTGTGATGTTGCTATAGTGAATGCATGTTAAATAAGTGGATGCATGTTAAATGTATCTTAACATTCGAGGACGCGAGTGGATGCATGTTAAATGAGTGGATGCATGTTAAATGTATCTTAACATTCGAGAACGCGATCATGTTAAACACTGTTTAACATTTCAATGAACAATAAATATAATAAAGATATGTCAGCTGCTACATTAAACACCTGCTGCGTATAGCAAATTTTAAGTCAATTTCTGTGCATGCATATTCTGTTATAGAACATTGCCATTTGAAGCCTATTTCCTTGCACAATCTATTTAGGGAAGAAACTGAATGTGAAAAATCTCCAGATTCTTCAACCAAGCATTTTTTAGATTTTTTATGGTTACAAATTCTTTAGCAACATACATTTTATATACAGTGTCTTGACTGCTTCGTCGACTTCTGTTTTTGCATTCTTCACTTTCTGGCTCATATTTTCGGTAAATTGTGCTCTCCGAGATATTTAACGCAAGAGAAGCACGGCGAACAGCGTTGGAGGGTGAAACTGTTGATTTACTATTATTAATATTGTACTCTTCATAAAAAAAAACGCATAATATTCAAATTAATTGTTGTGACTGCTCGTTATACCGCATGTCCGATGGTTTCTTTTAATTTCCAGTTTTCGGCTCAACAATTTTAGGTTTTATTACCCTTATCTCAATAACTTACACGAAAAATATAATCTGACAGATTAGAAACGTCAAATTTTAAAATTAATTTTATGAATCGACATGCCTTTTTTTCAAATTTCTTCCATTTCATCTATTTTACTAAAGATGAACAGAGACAGACAAAAGTCACGTGACTCCGAATGGGTATAGTTTTGACTATACAATCTGTTCTCCGATACACAACACGGCTTTTAGCCTGCTCCGCTATGTCTATCAGCAACTGGAAAACGGTAAATTTGTTGCATCAATATTTTTCGACATATCGTGTGCATTCGACACTGTGAATGTGGAATGCATTAGAAAAAAGTTATGTTGCTTAGGCATTCGGGGCCCACTTCTTATGTGGCTGATATCTTTTCTTACTAACAGAAAACTGTTTGTTAAAATTAATGATGTAACGTCCACCACTGTCCGTATAAACTTAGGTGTTGTTCAGGGCTCGGTATTAGGCCCCTTGCTGTATCTATTGTATGTTACCGATTTGCCCTTACATGTTACATGCGCGCAAATCGTTAGCTTCGCTGACGACACAGCCTTCACTGTATCTGCCGATACGGTAAAGGAACTCATTTATAAAATTGAAATTTGTCACCAGGAGTTCAAAAACTGGTGCTTAAAAAATCAACTTGTACTCAACATGAACAAAACTGTTTGCGTGAACTTTAATGCCTTGAATAATATAAAGGGCATTCCATATAATTCCCAATTGTGCGCTTATCTAGGCATATGTATCGATTCTAATCTCGACTGGAGGGAACAAATAAACTTAGTATGTAAAAAACTGAATTGTGCTTACTACGCTATTTTAAAATTAAAGCCGGTACTTGACACGTCTGACTTAATAGAGGTATATTATGCCGTGGCTTTCAGCCACATGACTTATGTTTTGTTATGGGGTATGGCTACCGAATGGAAGCGAGTATTTGTTCTCCAAAAGCGTCGAATTCGCCTGATTTTTAACATTAAATGTCGCCAGTCGTGTAAGCCCTTCTTTTTGGAGAACAACTTACCAACATTTCCATCTATAATGATTTTCAAATTAGCAGTATTTGCGCAGCAACATATGCATTATTTTTCAACGAGTAACAATACTCATCAATATCCCACCAGACATGGTGACCTGTTAGCCATACCTAGGCGTCGGACTGCTGAATTTAAAAAGTCCCCCATTTATAATTGTACTAGCAAGATGCCCGTTCTTCGTACGGGGAACAAATGTTTTTTCTTCTAAATTTCAAATAAATTATAGGGCGCCCCCCTCCCCCTCACTCAATACGCTAAACTAACAAACTCCGCAAAACAATATTGTAGGAAAAAAAGGAAACAAAATTCTTTCGAAAAAATTCCTGCACAACTCTTTTTTATGCTTCACGTACCTCCTGGAAATGTGTACGTAATTGTCGTTCACCTTCTATATATTGGTAAAACTATAGTTTTAGTATAACAATGAGATAAAATTAAAATATATATGTACAAACTAAATGTTGTATTCATAAATTTTAGCAAGATAAACTTAACACCCTACCCCTTTTCAGTTTTCCCTTTTTACTGCTTTAGGGGTAACATTAAAATCCGTTAAACCCCTTTCTAAATATTTTAAGAATACATCTGTATGCCAAAAACACAAATGTTCTAACTCAATATACATAGGAGATACAAAGGGTTCTTTAATTCACCCCGAATCCAGATTTGCACCTTTAGGGGTTGATTTGAGAGAATCCTGAAACGTGTTTTGAGACATTCGTATTGGATACCTATGAATGCAAAAAACCAAGTCGATATCTTATCGGGTTAAGAGATATTGAGGAATTCGTGAAAACACACTTTACCGCTTTTCATCCCCTTAGGGGTAACATTTTAAAATCTCTTAAACCGCTTTCTAAATATTTTAAGAATACATTTATATTCAAAAAAAGAATGCTCTAGCTCAATAAACATAGGAGATACGCAAGGGTCTTTAATTCACCCCGAATCTAGATTTGCACTTTTAGAGGTTGATTAGGGCAAAATCCTGAAATGCGTTTTTAGACACTTGTATGGAATACCTATGCAAGCAAACACCAAGTCGATATCTTATCGGGTCTATGGATGAAAATACAGTTTACCCCTTTTCACCCCCTTAGGGATAAAATTGTAAAATCCCCTAAATCAGTTTCTAAATATTTTAAGAATACGTCTATATGCCAAAAAAAGGAATGTTAGAGCCCAATAAACCTAGGAGTTATAATGGGTTCGTTAATTCACCCCGAATCCAGATTTGCACCTTTAGAGGTCGATTAGGGCAAAATCCTGAAATGTGTTTTTAGATACTTCTATTGGACACCTATGCAAGCAAACACCAAGTCGCTATCTTATCAGGTCTAAGAGATATTCAGGAATTCGTGAAAACACTTTTACCCCTTTTCTCCCCTTTAGGGTTAAAATTTTGAAAATCCCGTACACCTCTTTCTAAATATTTTAAAAATACATCTACATGCCAAAAAAGAGTGTTTTAACTCAATAAACATAGGAGATATTTAGGGTTCTTTTAATTCAGCCCCAATCCAGATTCGCACCTTTAGGGGTTGATTAGGACAAAATCCTAAAATACGTTTCTAGATATTTGCATTGATAATCTTTGCAAGCAAACACCAAGTCGCTATCTTATCGGGTCTAAGAGATATTCAGGAATTCGTGAAAACACAGTGTACCCCTTTTCACCCCTTTAGGGTTAAAACTTTCAAAATCCCGTACACCTCTTTCTAAATATTTTAAAAATACATCTACATGCCAAAAAAGAGTGTTTTAACTCAATAAACATAGGAGATATTTAGGGTTCTTTAAGTCAGCCCCAATCCAGATTCGCACCTTTAGGGGTTGATTAGGACAAAATCCTAAAATACGTTTCTAGGTATTTGCATTGATAATCTTTGCAAGCAAACACCAAGCCGCTATCTTATCGGGTCTAAGAGATATTCAGGAATTCGTGAAAACACAGTTTACCCCTTTTCACCCCTTTAGGGTTAAAATTTTCAAATTCCCTTAAACCGCTTTCTAAATATTTTAAAAATACATCTATATGTCAAAAAAGAATGTTCTAACTCAATAAAAATAGGAGGTACGAAGGGTTCTTTAATTCACCCCCAATCCAGATTTGCACCTTTAGGGGTTGATTAGGACAAAATCCTAAAATACGTTTCTAGGTATTTGCATTGATAATGTTTGCAAGCAAACGCCAAATCGATATCTTATCGGGTGTAAGAGATATTCAGGAATTCGTGAAAACACATTTTACCCCTTTTCACCCCCTTAGGGGTCGAATTTCAAAAAATCCCTTCTTAGCACTACCTTACATAACAAATTGAACCTTCCACCCAAATCTCAACTTTGTAGTGCCAGTGGTTACGGCTCTGCGTTGATTAGTCAGGGTTGTGACTTTTCTTTATATATGTATAGATTAAAATCTACAATTTGCTACCGATATATATTAAATCATATAAAATCGATAAATTTAACTTAAATCCATTTTAATTAAAAAGTGTTTTTATGACTACAACAATATTGTACTACATTAGGTATTACTTTTATCGGACAATGTCCATGTCACTTTTGTAGTTGATCTGTTGACAATAAACGATACTTACTTACTTAAGGATCTAACGTTAATACTATCCACCACCATTTATTATATAATGTAAAATTATTTGATTATCTTTTTCTGCATGTGGCCAATTAATAAAAAGCAAAATTACAATATCACATACCAAAAATTATTAAATAGTACCTATACGATAAGAAACATAAGGATATTTCTAAACTATGTAAGCTACATTAACAATCAATAAAATTACACACGCTGTCTACACAACATAAAAGAATAATTAATGTCTAAATTAAGTAAGAAAAATAATTTTAATGCATAAAGTATAAAGGATATTTAGAAGCTATTTAATATACATAAACAATCAAAATATTTACATATTCTATCAGTACAAAATAACAGAATAACTAATGTCTAAAAACTAAGTATGAAAAAGAATTGCAATAGATAAAAAAGCTATTTAAGGTACATAAACAATCAAAATATTTACAAATTCTATCACAGAATAACAAAATAATTCTATTTATATTTACAGAGTTCACATAACCACTTTCCTTTAGGAATTTTTTTAATTGTAGGCATGCTGAATGGTACCATTTTATTCTACATTTTCTGTCAGAACATTTTACCATTTGTTCGCCGTCGTCTGGTTTCCTACAGTGACACCATAGCTGCAATCCATAATCAAAATAGGTACATAACATTGTAACATATAATTCACAAAAATACAAACCTCTTCATCATCGGTGCCTATTACAATGTCACTGGAAATTGAACCAACATCTATAGCTCGCATGTCCATGGGGATGTCATCTGAACTTGGACCAGCACTCGTAGATGGCATATCCATGGCGATGTCACTATAACTTGAATCCAAACCAGTGGTCATAGATGGCATTTCAATTTGTTGTTTTTCTTTTGGCTCAGTGAAATACTTGGCATAGAGCTCAGGAAAAACAACTTTTCTGTGAAATTGCAATGCAATAGCACTTTTTCATTCCAAAAATCAATATCAAAATTTACTCTTTCTACAAAGAAATCTTTTCTGCTCCACACGACAAAAACGCAAAACGTTGTCCTGGTCAAAGCCATCTGCATTTGAATTTGAAAAAAATATGGATGCCTTTTGTCCAATTTTAGCTCCGTTTTTGTGCTAAGACATGTTTTTTTAATTTTAATTAATTTGCTAACTGACTTATCTTTATATCGGTAGACAAAAATTATGTCAGAATACTCTTCTGTGCTATAAGCGTACATTTTCAGTGGTTCCAGTAACTGAACAAACGTAATAATATGCAATACCTAATAATAACTGATAAAAAACAACACTGACAGCAGACTGACATGTGCAGATTCGTTTTTTCCAAGGCAACTTTGATTAACTATTAACAATAATTCCAGTGGTTATGCGATGAGACCTTCATAAAACTTTAAAATAAGAAATCGACCAAACGTTTTCACTATAGTGAAAAACCCTTTAGTACGTCGTTGTGAGGCATGTGTTTAAGCAGAAGCGGACATTTTGAGCACTTACTGCTGTAACTTATTTATATGATCTTCATTTCTGTAATTAACTTTTGTAAATTTGTTTAATTAAAACTTTGAAGTCTTCTAATTCCTAAAATAATTGAAATCGGACATATATCGAAAGGGTTTTTTTTTCCTTTAGAATACCTCACCTTTCATGTGGCCAAGTTTGGCTTAGACCTAATAAATCACCCTGTATAAAGGTTGTAAATCTGTAATATATATGTTACATAACAACAATAATAACGTTGCATAACAAACATATAACAGCAATGTTACTTGTTGAAATAGTTACACAACAGTGATATACCTGCACTGTTACAGATATATAGCAAAATTTTATAGTTGTTACATTGCAGTTATAATAACTTGAGTGGGAAATTGAAACTTACATGCAACAAACATGTAATAACCTGGTGATGTTACATGTAATATTTGAAAGAACAATGTTATATGTACCTAAATGTTATTTAACTGTGTTTGCTGGGATGGTTATGCTCTAATTTAAAATTTTCATACTTTTTTTGTACACCTGCACGTTTTAGAACATTTAGGTCATCTATGCCAATGTGGATGGTTTTTCCAGTTTTGTTCTGTGAACGCCTTTAAATTTTGAAGCCGTAATTCGACCAGCTCTGTATTGGTACCACGCAGCAGAATTTGCTTGCTTATTAGTATCATTTTCGAGTTTGCGGCATTCTTCGATGGACATGCTCATATCTAACTCGGAACCTAAAATACAACATTTTTAGCTGCTGTCGTCGTTGATCACATCGGTCATAAGTTGCCATAACAGCATGATTTACCTGTTGGGTTTAAGGAATTCGCAGGAGCGCACCGTGATTCGATTATCTTCTAGGAATTTCTTAACATCTTCAATACTAACTGTAGGTTAAACTTGAGTCAGAAATATAAAAGAACAATGCTCAATGCACAACGAGTTACTTCTTTCGCCCACTTGCATTCATGGATGGCTTTTTCTGCATGAAGTTTTTTGATTTGCTGCTGTCGTCGTTGCCGCTATCCGCTATGATTTACCAGCTTGTTTCATTTTACTGGGCGAAAAGGCCAAGCATAAAAATTTGCAGAAATATAGGTTATGTAGCGTTAACGTTGGAGTCGCTTTTACACTATGCTACTTGGATTTTGTTGCTTGCTTGCTTGGCAGCGTTCAGTAAGCAGATATGACTGCTAAACAATATGGACTTCCGCTTCAATCTACGTACGTAGTTTTAAAAAACACAAGAAACAGGCATAATAAATAATTGTTTTCTGTGATAATATCGCTATTAAAAGTACTAGAAAGTTTGTTTACAAAAACCCGAAAATAGAAATGGACGAATGCAACCGTGGTACTTTTAATTGTGTAAACACGGCTTTTAGTTTTCTGCATTATTATAAGTGATTATGATTATAAGTGATGATGATGATGATGATGATGATGATGATTGGAGACATTTTAAAAGAGTTTTAAAAGTAGGTATATAAAAAATGGTAATTGAAATACTTAGTGTTTTACGTTATCACTTCTATACATACCACAAATTGTTAATTAATTGATTACCAATTTTATCAATGTAAGCATTCACGTGCTTACTGTATGTTAATTCATTAATGCTCATAAATAAATAAAAAGTGAGAATACATTTCAGTTTCTAAGGGGAATCCTCTAATTATTTAGAATTTTATGAAGTCATTTTATGTGTTTAAGTTTTTATGATTATTACAAATGTGAATTTATTTAACAATATGTAGTGGGTGTTCAACTTGTCAGTATTCAGTTTAAAAGATAAACTTATTTTAGTGTAAATTTTTCTTTATTTGTAGGTAGTTTATGGGAAGACAAAGCTATCATTTGACTGCCATTTTTTATTTTACAGTGCAATCATACTAACTTATATTTTATTGTAAACACTAACAATTAAACTTGTATATTTACCTAATTTTAACCTCTTGTTATCAATTTTAAAACATTGAAATATGAAATAATAATATAAAAGCTGAACAGTGTCAGTCATCCTAAGAAAATAGATATAAAATTTAGGAAACTTCAGATGTTAACAATGAGACTTTTGTAGAATAATTTAGATACGCACTGCACTGAAAATGTTTACAAAATTTATGAGGACAACACTGGAAGCTAGGCAACCCAAAAGACGCCTAAGCACGATAATACTAATATAGTATTACAACCAAAAATTGGAAATCTGTTTAAAATCAAGTTAGTGCATCACGGGAAGTGTAAATCATGTCTACGTTGGTTTCATACAATCAATATATAATTTAAGTTAAGCAGCTTTCAAGTAATGACGGTTGATCTATAAATTGAAGATGTTAACTGTTTTGTTAAGGCATTGTGACATTTTACATGATTTAAGTACCTATGTACTAGTTGTTTAACCTGAGTTTTTAAAACCGTATACTAGCATAGAAAATGTTGGAACACGTATATGTCTTCCAAAGCTCCCGAATGGATATGTCAAATTTAAAGGTTACAAAGTGTCACTGAATGACAATCAAGCAGTCTGGCTTGATTTTAAATAGCTTTCCAATTTCTGGTTGGAATACTCTGTTTATAAGCAATCTATCTTTTGAATTCGGCGCAATCACTAAACTCCACCTCCTTTTTATAATTGCTCGGCACGGTGTAATTATTAACGGCTGCTGTTTACGTATCTACTTTGAACTACCCTTCCTATAGCCAGTAATCCAAGAGGGAGTGAAATTTTACAACAATATTTTTGCACAAGGTACGAATTTAGGTTAGCTGCAGATTTAATATTTATGTGTAACTACTTAATACAAACATTTCTGTGTAGAAAATGTGTGTAGACCGTAACAAGAAGGTTAATTTGTTTCTCTTTCCTATATCACTGTCTCTTGTTACCCTTGTTACCGTCACTGTGACTGTAAAAGAAATAAGCAAAGGCCGTCGGCTTCTCAGCCGGAGCTGATCGTGGGTAAAACAAAAGACTCAAAGCTTCAGCTGTAAAATAAAAATATGATGCCAAGTAGCAAGTAACCCTGCACTTTGCTAAACAAAAGGTACACTACAGAAGGCGCTACGAACCAAACATGAAAATTAAAAGGCACAAATCAGATACTCAGGCAAAGACGTCAAGGCAGTATAATATCAGCAAACTGAAACACAAATACAAATAAAATACACACATAAAATATTACACGACAAACCAGTACAAAATCGCAATAGGGAGATAATATCACAGTAGTAAACGTCTTATTAAAACTCACCAGAATAAAGGCACATAATGTATAAAATAAATAAAGCTTAAATGGCATGTTGACTTAACTCAATTACATGGATTAAAGTAAATTAATATGCATAATCGAATTACAGAATGACTATCTAACATGGCTAAATTCACTACTAAAAAGTTGTCGATAGCACAATGGCTATTTATTACAGCCTAAATTTGGAATGACTAGTTGAATTCGACCAATTACCCACTATGCAAGAGCCTTTTTAAAGCTTACCATAATTAGCAATATTGCTCTCACAGACCCAAGATCTTGTTTCTTATTATAGCGCTTTGTAAACCGATATGTGACTATGGTTAATTCAAAAACGATGTCAAAGTGTCGCAAACTAATATTACGCAAAATTTCTTGCAAATGCGGGGATACCGTGAGGTTGGATTCAACCCAAATCTATGTCACTAGCGTGACGTGAAGACCGAGAACGGATTATTTTCGTCATGCAAATGCCGTACAAATTTTGATATTATAGTCACGTAGGCGTTGCGATAAGCTCATCTAGCATTTGACTTAAAATTAATGAGAATAACCTACCGCAACAAATTCATTATAAACAACCGTTTAAACTGCCTTAAAAAGTTATCTAACTTGGTTAAAACAGGTGAGTAATCACGCTTAGAATGTATTGCTATGGTTTGTTCTAATCATTATTATTATGTTCTAATAATTATTAATTTACTTTCGCAGGTGTTTATAAAATTAATTTAATCTTAGACTGATTAAAAATTAGCTGTTTTTGTATTTTTATTTACTCGACTCAAAATATATGGTAGTATGCCCTTTGAATATTTTATTTATCTGCAATTTATTATCGAAACGCTAGCTCAGTAAAACAATCAACTCTATTCCCAGGGGTGAATTCCTAATAAATTGTAATTTTTACTTAATCTGGTGTGACACTGTGCACCCGAATTAGTTACAATTCGCAGTCGCTAATGTATGCAATACTGTCAAAAACTACAAAATGGCTCGTATCGTGCAGTAAGCGTTGTTGACTTTAAAAATCAAAATTGCGGACATTCGAAGAGGTATTTATTTAAATCGTAGCACTTTGGCGGTTATTATTATCATTTGTTTTAGGTATTAATTTGTTATATGACGTTAGTAGGGACGCCGTCTGATTCTTGCAATTGTTTTATCTCCGCATAACCTCAAATTTGGGAAAATGTTTATAATTTCAATTGCGCCTTCGATGGATGCTAATATATGGTTGAATCTTGATAAGCACAAGGTCTGGTCTCGCATGCACACAAATTTCCGGATGCTCACACTGATACTTTTAGGTTAAAACAGTACCTTAAAATTTGGTGTGTTCGTTTCAATGTTCGGAAAGGGGTCCCAGCTGGTATCTGCCTCTGGAACGGTTTTCTCCGGTGTTGGTGCAATTGGTCGGTCTCCTGCACTCCTGCCTGATGCGTCGCAGTAGAAATCCCTGGCTTTGAACCCTATTTTTAGCCGGAATTCAACATCTGAATCCTGATGTGGATGGCTACCGGAAAGCTCGGGGATGCTCTCAGTGGAAATTAAATTTTATTGTTGGGGAAATCGCCACAAACGTTCCCATATAAACTTCAACACTTGCTTAACACAATGATATACTTTTTAGCTTGAAATAAGTATTTTAATTTATTATATAAAAACTTTAGTTGACGTGGAGCACAAAACTACATGTCAAGCTTAATTTAAGTATTCATTTGTTCTCCTAGTTTGTCCGTTATTAAAACAAATTATAATCTATCACTATCTATCACTATGGTTACTAAGCTAACGGAAATTAGTTTTGATCAAATTAAGTACATTTTGGAAATAAGTTTGATTACAAATTATCAAATTTACAAATTTCTTATAACTAAATATTGTCCATTTCTTAATTTTAAAATGTTTCTTTGAGCCACAAACACGTTTTATTATGTACTCTGCTCTTTTCACTCGCGTTAATTGCATTGAATATTTATAGAGTTTATTTCTTCATAAATGCTTTTCGATGTCCTTCTGTCTGCTTTTCACTTGTCTTTTCTATGTCTTGCTGTCTGCATTTCCTTTGCTTTATCATGTCTTGCTGCCTGATTTTCCAATTGCTATTTCCTGACTTTCTACCATAAATATAACGTTTTTGTCATATGCTAATAGAGAGTTTGAGCACCTGGTACGTTATACGCTAACGCTATTTTAAGGCAACTGCGCAGGCGCAGAAAATACCGTAACACTAAACACTTATCGGAGCACGTTATTTCACTCCGAATAGCGTAGAGGTTTACCGTAGACGCTAAGTTGGTTTGTGTGGTTGCGTTACGATGCCTAATTTCTTGTAATAGTTATGTTATTTAGGTAATTACTGCTCCTCGTATGTACTTACCAATAATTAACAAACTGAGGAAGTATACTACAATCTTTTAATATTTGCCAAATTGTGAGGTTATGTTCAAATACCGTTTGTTATTGTTATGCTCAAACTCTATAAAATGATACCCTCCCGTAAAAGTGTATCGTTACTAGTCATGTGACTTTATCGTTAACGGGAAGTTTAACGTCGAAGTGCTCAAACTCTCTAATATCGGTAATCTTGTAATTTACGTCTCCAACTTTGAACTACCGTTCATAGAGCTACTAATGCAAGAAGGAGTAAAATTTAACAAGAATATTTTTGTAGATTTGTGTGTACCATATACAGGGTGTCCCGCATAGATTGCATAATAATGCACTGGCGTGTTCTTTGGTCAAAAAGAAACAAAAAAGTCCTAATAAACATATATTCGCAAATGCATAGTTTCCGAGATAAACACTGATTTTGTACTACAGGATATGTAGCGAATTAAGTAAATTATAAAATCGCCTACAGGTTGTGTAAAAGTTTTTTAACTGGTAACTGTTTTTTTTTTAATTAATTTGTTTATTAGCAATCAGTAAGATACACAAACTATAAGCTAATGTGATATATTGTACAATACTTAACATATATGTACACTAAATAACGTGAAGAAGTAAACATCCAGCGATGTCACCTCAGATGGTCTGGTAGAGCGGCCATTGACATTTGAGTCTTCTGTTTTCAGAACGTTCTAGCAGTGGTGGTATGAGTGGATTGGGATGATAGTTGAGTCTATTATGATATTTAGCGCTGCTCTCCTGGATAATTACACTCACGTAGGGGATTTTTAGGTCCTTATGAATGGTGTGGTTTGAGACGTACCATGGTGCGTCCACAATGTTTCTTAGAATTTTGGATTGTGCTCTTTGTATTATAGCTGTATTGGATTTGCTAGCACAACCCCATAACTCTATCCCGTATGTCCATATTGATCGTAGTACTGCTTTGTAGATTAGTATTTTATTTTCGAGCGATAGTTTGGACTGACGTCCAATGAGCCAATTAAGTTCTCGTACTTTCAGATCTAGTTGTTTGCGTTTTTTTTGATATGTGTAGTTTCCAAGTAAGTTTACTGTCTAGGTGTAAGCCTAGATACTTGACAGCTTCACTTTGGGGTAGCGCTACTTGATTCATCGTTATTGGTGGGCAGTGACCTTTTCTGAGTGTGAAGGTTATATGTGTAGATTTAGCTTCATTAACTTTGATCTTCCACTTATTTAGTCATGTTTCAATGAGGTTTAGATGTGCTTGGAGATTGGATGAAGCTGTAACAGGGTTATCATTAAGTAGGCTTACTACAGGTTGTGTAAAAGTTTTTTAACTGGTAACTGGTGAGGTGACATTCATGTTACCTCTAGAGGGAGTTCAACTGATACAGACTCCCGAAATGTGTATTCCATAATATCAATTCCAAATTTATAGTAAAACGTACTTAAAGGAAGATTACCACAAATATTTACCTAAGAACCATTGGTTTGAAAGAAGTATTAATTTATAAGTCTACAATTAAGGATAGGTTCTTCCAGGTAATGCCGTGGTCGTCGATTTAAACTTGACGATTTTCTGCTCATGCTGTCAGTTTTTTCAGAAGTTTTTCAAAGACTGATGTTGGTGCCTTTTGCTCCTGGTTATACAGTGAATTTATTTTAATAGTTAACATAGCAGTTTAATTCTATGCCAGCATTTAATCATACAGGTCAATTCCATAGTCACCAATGAAATCAATAGATTAGAGCGTTTATTTTACGAGTTAACATACGAATTTGAATTAGGTACTTGCTAATAAGAAACTTTAATTCTGTTACCGAAATGTAGGTATGCAACTAAAAAGTAGATACGTAGGAACACATTGTGTGTTGTATTTTTTTCTTCAGTGATATAAGTACATTAGAGTAACTTTTAATTGTTTTTTCGACAAGTAACAATTCCTATGTTAACTCGTAAAATACACGCTCTAACCTATTGGTCTCATTTGTAACTATGGAAATGACCTATATGATTAAATGCTGGCATAGAAACGAAACGCTTACGTTAACTATTAAAATAAATTCCCTATATACCGAGGAGTCGCCACGTTTGGCTTCTTCTTCTTCTTCCTCTTTTGCCTAGGATTTCTCCTGTTTGGCTTGGCCTTTTTATTCTACTGATGATGATATCCAGCTCTCTGCCCACCGTTTGGGAGGTCGTCCAGGCAGTCTGCTTCCAGGGGGTTTACAGTTCTAGCAGATTTTTGCAAGCCGGTTATCTTGCATTCTTTCTACATGGTTGTTCCATTCTTTCTTCCTGGTTTTTATCCATTTCACTACATCTTGCATACCGCAGTTTTGTCTTATTTCTTCACTTCTATTTCTATCCCTCAGCGTAACTCCTACCGCTCTTCTTAGGATTTTCATTTCCGCGCTTCTTTGTTTTTGCTTTGTCTTCTTGGTTTCCGCTCGAGTCTCAGTAGCATAGGTAAGTATGGGTCTTACTATGGCTTTGTAGATTTTCATCTTGCTGTCTAGGTTCATATATTTATTATTCCATACTGTATCATTTAGCCGGCCTGCTGTTTGTAATGCTTTTGTTGTTTGTTTTTGTACTTCAGCTATTAGATTTCTGTTGCTTGTTATTTCTACACCTAGGTAGTCGAACTTCATAACCTGCTCGATGATTTTTCCATCTATCTCTAATTTACATCTGACTGGCTCTTTACTTATGACCATTGACTTAGTTTTCTGCGAAGAGATCTCCATGTTATAATGTTTACTGGTGACGTTAAATTGGTGTAGTAGTCTCTGCAGGTTGTCTTCACTTTTGGCTATTAGAACCGCATCGTCTGCATAGCAGATTATGTTTATGTTGTTATTGCCTAGTCTGTATCCTTCTTTGTGTCTTACTGCATCAATAAGCTTGTCCATTATTAGATTAAACAGGATCGGGCTGAGAGAGTCCCCTTGTCTTATTCCTTTATCTATTTTTATTGGTTCTGTGGGCCCTTTAAGAGTAATTACCTTAGTTGTACTATTTGTATTAAAGTCTTCGATAACTTTGATGATCTGTAGTGGTACAGTTCTCTGCCGTAGGATATGAATTACATCTTCTTTCTTGACGCGGTCAAAAGCCTTTGTGAAATCGACAAAACATAGATATAGCGGGTCATTAAATTCGATTGATTTTTCCACAAGCTGTCTGAGAATAAATACGGCATCTGTTGTGCTCCTATTTCGCCTGAATCCTTGTTGTTCCTCAGCTATGTCTATTATCTGTAGAAGTTCGTTTTTGATTAATGTAGTGAATGTTTTAGATACGACATTTAATAGAGCTATTCCACGGTAGTTGCCGGGTATTTGTTTACTACCTTTTTTAAACACCGGTATAGTGAGACTTTCTTTCCATTCTTGCGGGATAATTCCTTCTTGTATAACCTTAACGAAAAGCTGATGGATTAAATTAATTAATGTATCACCCCCGTATTTAAGGAGTTCGTTGAATATTCCATCTGGGCCTGCAGATTTGCGATTCTTCAATTCGGTTATTATTTTCTTAACTTTTTCAACAGTTACGTCTATTTCTTCGTTATTGCCTTCACTTTCTTCTATTGGCGTGGCAGTTGTTTCGTCAAGATTTGTGAATAGGGATGTGAAGTGCTCGTTCCACTGTATTTCGTCGATAGTATTTATTCGCACATATTCATTAACTTCTCTTTTCTGGTTTCTCAACATTTTCCAAATTTTTCTTTGTGTTCCGTATAAATCGTATTCCATGTCTTTGGTAAACTTCTCCCAATATTCTTCTTTAATGTTTTTAATTTGCCTGTTCGTGTTATTTCTAAGTTGTTTGTACCTTTCATAATTGGCAGGAGTTGGATTGGACTTGTATTTTAGAAAAGCTTCTTTTTTCTTTTTTGCTAGCTCCCTAGCTGGCTGCTCATGTAAATCTTGTATGTTATTGGGTCTTATTATTTTTCTGCTTGGTTGCTCACGTGAAACTTGTTTATGGTTTGATTGGATATGAAGAGCTACCTTCCATGTGTTACTAAGACAGTAACCATCTTCTCGATTAAATTGTTCGGATTTTTAATAATTTCTTGGGATTCCTGAATAACACGAGGGAAGTTTTTTTCAGTCCTGGCTAGTACATTCACGGAGTCGTGATTTATTCGGTAATTCTCTAGTCCTAATAAGTGTTCTGCAGTGGCTGATTTTTGAGTATTTCCAAGTCGTGTGTGGCTCTGGAGTTCTTTTATTCGAGATTGGATGCTTCTTCCCGTTTGTGCTAGTGAATGCCTTCTGTCTGTAGCTTGGGTAAAGAGTCTTTGTTGGAGGGGATCAATTGTTCAACCTTTCTTATTGTACCGTAGCCGACCCCAATGTTTTTTTTATGTAAGACCTTTCTTATTCTGTTGGTTACTCTGGCGATGAAGGGAAGGCAGGCGTAATTCATAGGATTAAGTTTGGTTCCTTCGGTTTTATGGTGTATTGACAGGCTTTCCTGATGTCTTGTTAACTGTAGCCATTCCTGCGTAAAGCTTCTTCCACATATCTTAGTTCTTGTGGTTTACTGTCCTCGTCACAAATAGTGTTGGTCTGATGTATAAGAGTCGTGATCTCACCTCTTTTGATGGAGATGATGATGAGGCGAAGCACGTAGATATCGGCGTGTAAGTCTTCTTTTGATAACACTTTAATCTAATGTTCCAATCAGCACTTACCATAACATTGTTAAAAAGCATTTGAAAATGCATATTTATAAAGTTGTCGATCATCAGCAGCTGCAACCTGAAGATTTTGAAGCACCTGTTAATTACTGCAATTGGTTTCTAAAGACTTTTGACAATAATCTGTTAGATTTAACTTTTTACACCGATGAAGTCTGGTTTTTTCATGTCAGGTTATATACAGTCGTGTGCAAATAAATCTGGGACAGTGTTTTTTTCACATGCAGATTCAGTTAAGAATTAAAGAATATCTCCATGGATTTCCTGCTATCAGAAAGAGTTACATTAAACTTTAACAGGTACTGAAACCCGTAACTCTCTCTGACAAGAGGAAATCCATGGAAATATTCTTCAAATTCTTAACTGAATCTGCATGTGAAAAAAACACTGTCCCAGATTTATTTGCACACGACTGTACATTCTCAAAATGTTTGCATATGTAGCACCATAACCCTCATGGACATTTTTCAGAAGAAGGTTAATTGCACCAATAATCTTTAACAATACCATTCAGGGTCAGAGGTATAGAGAACAAATTCTAGAAAATTTCGTTGAGCAATGTAACGGGACAGATTTGTGGTGTCGTAAATGCGCACGCCGGTGACTTCTGATGGCCTTTAGTAATCTAACCCTCTACGTTGTGTACATCACTTTGTTTTAATTACACATATTTTATGAATTAGATAAACAGGTTCTCGTAACCTGTGAACCCTTAGGGCTCTTATAACCCTCGTAACTGCAAGTTCTTTATTTAAGTAGGCTCACACACTCACTTTGATTAAATAAAACTTTAAAAACGCTTTATACATTTATACGCTATACTTTCGTATTCAAAACTAATTGTACGAAACCAAATTGTTCTCTTTACCTTTCTCAAATTAGGCATAGTCTAATGGGATATTGGCTACTCTTTAGTTGTGGATGTAGTAATAGTAATATTGCGACTTAGTCAGTGCAAGGAAGGACTTGATGATTGGAGAGGAAATTATCGGTGAAAGAAATTGCGTATGTCAGCCCTCAATATGCTGTAGCGATGAGCTGGCCCGCTGATCGAATGTAGCGACAAGTACGCAATTAAAGGTAGTAGTAATTATGGGTGTCAGCCTTCAATCTGCTGTAGCGATGAAATCGCCCGCCGACCGAATGTAGCGACAACCGCATAATTAGGCAAATGAAAACTACGGCTGTCAGCCCTCAATCTGCTGTAACGATGAAATCGCCCTCTGATCGAAAGTAGCGACAAACACGTAATTAGAAATAAGGAAAAACTAAGGCTGGCAGCCCTCAATCTGCCGTAGCGATGAGATCGCCCGCTGACAGAAGTAGCGACAAACACATAATTAGGAGTAAAGTAAGGTGCCCAAACTGTTGTGTCCTAACTCTGTCGAGGTAATGATTACCTACCAAAGTTCCTTTACCTTTGCTTAAATATCAGCCAGTAGTGGATATCTCCTCTCGGGAATACCCATGGTGTTTCCACCATACAACCAATCACAGCGTTTCCGCTGGATAATTATCCAATCACAATATTTCCATTATGATGCAGTACTTCTACCTCAGTTTCGTATTATAGTATTTTCGATGCTCCCGATCTGGACGGCTAGCACCCAGAGTCGTAAATTGCTACTTTAATCCCTATTTTGCTTTCGCCTGCATGACGAATTCCCAAATTAGACTATGCCCCAAATATCTCCAGTTCCCTGTAAGAAAAGTGTGAATTATGTGGCCTCATAATCCACTATTAAGCTGAAAGCAAAAAACGATGCGGTCTAGGGCCCTGTGTGTAACATAATATGTCCGCAGTCGCAGTCGATACTTAATCTAACCTTTGATATGCCTGCACGTGCAACAATCCCTTACATTGTGTAAACACTTCTACATATTAGCAATCGCCAAATTCAAAAGGAACTTAAACATCTAATATTAATTGTACATGTCTGTGTCCATTATCATAACTTAAAGTCGCGTCCTCTCACAGTAACCGCTCACACAACCCAAAAAAATCTAGGTTTTTTGAGAGAGATTTTTGGAAACAGAATTATTAGTCGATTCACTAATCATCCGTTCCCAGCTCGTTTTCCGGATCTCACTCATTGTGATTTTCTTCAAAGATAGTGTATTTAGAAGAACATTTCAAAATTTAGATAAACTTAGGAAAGAAATTAAAAAACTGTTGTAAATTTATTAATCAAGAAATGTTGTAAAATTTGTTTGAAAATAAAAGAAGAAGGGTTTGATTGTGTCTTGCGGAAAGCGGACACTATTTTCAACATTTATTATAGACTTTTCTCTTTTGTAATTTGTAATAAAACATTTTTCTGAAAATTTTATCTGTTTAAAATTTTATTAAAGATTAAGTACATCGACTTTATTTGTGGGTACTCTTTCTGCCACCAACAGATGTCTATAATTCACCCCTGCCACGGTCTGGATAGTTTTTTTTAAGAGACCGTTCTGTACGCGCCCGCAATCTATATTTCCGCGTTTTCCTGCAGGAATTCTAGCATCTTTCTGTATTTATTCATTTGCGCATACTTGTACCACACTTGGAGAATACAATTGATCACCGAATTTATTATATTTCGCCGTTCCGCTCTTGGGCCACCGATGTTTGGCATTAGACGGTCGAAAGTCACCGCCATTTGCTTTGCTTTTCCGCTACTTAACTATTGTATATATTTTATGTTCTGCTTGCAGTCCCCATTTACCACTAAAACGAGATTATCGGCGTATCCCGCGGTGTTAATGTTGTCAGGCATATCTATTCTTAGCACCCGATCATAATACATATTCCACAAGTTCGGCCCGAAGACAGACACCTGAAGGATGCCAGAGGTCATGGACATATGTAGGTTTAGCTTATTTGTAGGTATACCCCTGTCTTCCAGGAAACTGCACATTACCTTTATCAGGTAGGGTGCTACCTGTCTACTCTTAAGTTCGAAAAACGTTGTTACTCGTACATGCTTTTTCTGACATTCATGAGCTAATTGGCGGTATGCTTGTAGGTTGCACCGCTGTTTCTTTGTATAGCTTTTTTATTGGTTCTTCCGCTTGGGCTTCATTGTATAGTAATCTTTTTCTATTTCTGCATAGCTGGCTATTCTCGTCTATCTCTACTATTACCTCTATGTAGATGTTTATGTGATCGCTGAGGTTCTCCCTCTCTTCCACATCCCAGTTTCCTATGTACTCATAGATCTTCGCATTGAAGCCCCCCCCCCCACCCCACCCCAACCAGGATCTTCTTTCTTTGGCTGCTGTCTTTTAAAACTGTGAGATACTGTTCGAAGTATTAATCGGTTATATTAGGCGATATGTAGCAAGAATATGTGATTATAGCTTCATTTTCGCCCAGACAAAGCCATTTTATTTTCCCGTTTTAGTAATCTTTATTCTGTTGTGTGGGAGGTATATAGCTGCATCCCCGTTGTTGTCTGCTGTCCACCTTATTCTCTCTTATTCTTGATCATGTTTTGGTTGGGTTCTGACACTAAGGCTAGATCCACATCTTTTTCGGCGTCCACGGTGCCTTTGCACCTATTTGTATTTACTTGTACGAGTTTTATTGATTTACCGACTGCGTCGCGCCATTCGTGTTTCATTTCCAGACCACCATGTTTAGATGGACAGGGCATTTCATCGAATCAGCCTTGTTCCCAGGTTTCCTGCGTAGGTAACAAGTGCGTTCGGTTATTCACTCTTTTATGTTGTGCCCTGTCTTGCGACAATTGTGACAGGCTTCTTAAATTCCCTTCTTTTTGCATAGTTTAGCTGCATGCCTAACTCTGCGATATTTGTAGTAGTTTCTGGCGGGGGATGGTATTTGTGCCATTCCTTCCCTATGTTTCTTTGTTGTAACAGATTGGCTACCACATCTTGTCGAGTTGTCAGAAAAGCATAATCTATCGCTTATTTGTTTTTTGAGCTAGCTTAATTGCTGTTATCTCTCCTACTCTGCCGTTTATATTCTTTTCAATTACCTTTTTAACACTTCTTGTTCTGTAGTAGTTCCATCAATATCCAATTGCATGACAATTTGGCTTTTATATTTTTCTTTTATTTTTGCTATACGTTCTATTTTTCTCGTGAGGTTTTCTTTAAACGCTTTGTTGCCTCTTCCTACATCCCTTTTACTGTTATTTGTACGCAACCTTCATTCCTTTTGTTAATTCCATTGATAGAACTACCTCTAACAACAACATTACTCTTCATGTTTCTGATGACCACTGCGTATGTGATTCCCAAAGCGGGCTTCAGTATTATCGTCTCGGCATTCTTGGTCTTTCTTGTACTCGCTGTCGTCATCTTTTTTCTTGCCTGGTTTTTCACATTTACATTTTTGCTGATTATGCAGACCATTTCTTTTCTCCCCTTTTATACTGGTATGTCTTAAATCTTCCCAAATGATGTGCACAATTCAGAAATTTCTTCGTCTTCCGCCACTGGATACGTTTATGTAGTGTAATACTTTAGCATTTTTAGGTCGCCCCGCTACATTTATGTGTTTTGGACACCCGTGCCTGAACGCAGCAATTCCAGAATCTTGAACTGGTTTTGGCCATACTTAAAGCGCCAACTTCGGAATATCGATGATAGGTACTCAAAACTAATATGCAATATATATAAAAATGCAACTATGACTGTGAAATTGCACGATAATAGCGACTATATTCAAATTAGAAGAAGTGTAAGACAAGGTGATACCATGTCACCTAAGCTATTTATCACAGTTCTACAGTACGCATTCAAAAAACTTGACTGGGAAACGAGAGGCATTACTATAGAATATACGGAAGGCAACTAAGAAATTTTAGGTTTGCAGACGATATAATTACTCATTGTACGGGCTAGAGATGGGCGCGTGACTGAATTTTCGCTCACGTCACGCACGTTTCACGCTTGCTTTAAACAGTCACGTTCACGCTCACGTTCACTCACGTTCACGGCGTGACACGCCACTCACGACGTGACACGCAGCTTTTATTTCAAAATTTAAATTCAGATAGAACAGAATGTTCAAATTTAAACCCAATGAAAAAACCCTAAAGAGAACTAAAAATATGTTTTGCACCTGACATAATTTAAGTGATATGTTGCAATCAGAATAGTTGACATAAAAAAAAATAAATTAAAATTGGCTACAATAACTTCGACAAGGGATAAATACTGATTTCTCGCAAATATATTTCTTGCAGCTGTCTTCAAAGACATTACTTTTAATACCAAAAGCTGTCATTGGAATTGACGTTTCCCTTATTGGTATGAGTACAGAAGGTATATGGTGCTAGGCAACACTTTTAATTCGTAGGTTTGAAAGTACTTTTACGTACAAGGATCAACATTTTCAGCGTTAAGGCGAGTATATAAAAAAACATTACTTTTATTACAATAATAAGTTCATCTACACAACTACACAATAAATTGGTTTAAAAATAAAACGTGTTAAGTCGAGTATACAAAACAAAATATTAGGTACTTTTCTAAAAATAGGTTCATATACACATCTACACAATACATTTTTTATTTAATAATAAAACGTAATTAACATTTTCAGAGTTAGCCGAGTATAAAAAACAAACCATTACTTTTATTAGAATAATAAGTTCATCTACACATCTACACATTAAAATGTTGATTTAAAAATAATATGTAATCAACATTTTCAGCGTTAAGTCGAATTCTGCACTCTTCTAAAATTCGCCCAGTTGTAGAAAATACTCTTTCGCTTGTAGCGGAACTTGCCGGTATGTTTAAAATTTCTAAAGTTTTTTTAACAGTGGCGTATTTACACTATTTTTCCAAAATCCTAAAATGTCATCTACATTTCTGAATTTTAATTTAACATACTAATTTAGTTCTGTTTCGACATCATCCTAATTACATGTGTCATCGTCAGAGCTATCTCTAAGTGTAGAAAGATAAGAATCTGATGCTGATGTACCAGTTTTGAGTCGTTTGCCATGTATTTTATCATTATCATCGATAGTTTTATTTGCATTATAATCTTCTCTTTTATGTGAAGGTATGAACTTTAAAAATTTATAATTAGGGTCCAAAAATAAAGCCACATAATGTAACTTGTTTGGCACAATTTGTGATTTAATGAATTTAAAAGTTGCTGCACCCTGCAGTTTTTTATTCGTTACTAAATATTTAACGTGAAATTAACGTGAAACGTGAATCACGCCTTGGAAATTTTCACTCACGTTCACGTCACGATTTTCAAATATTAGTCACGTTCACGACGTAACACGCCGTGACACGACTGTTTTCACGTCACGCGCCCATCCCTAGTACGGGCTAAAAGTCATTTAAAAGTATTACATATTTAACTGCCCTATATTCGAAAAATCTAAATATTATCTACTACTACAAGCTTCGAATTTCCAGGATTTTATATTCTTCATTAATTTGCCTTAGATTAGGCCTCTCTTGTTGCATCGGTGTTAGTCTGGTTGCATATTTAAAGCTCCCTCCAATTTTCGAAATTGGTCTTCTTATCAGCATTTTTCGGTCATTCGCCATATTGTGTTGCTGCAGAACAGTTGCCTTTATGAGACTACCTTTTGAAACGTACCTTAATTGGTTTCCATCACAGGCATCTGGCTTGGGGAATTAATCGTGTTGTGTTTAAGCCTTCCGGATTTGGCGATACGTTCCCCGGGAAGGTTATTTTACGATTTCCTGAGCCTCAAACTTAGTTTGGATTTCATCTGAGCAAGCACATGTTTTCTTTTGGAAAAACCGAGCCTAGAACACCTAAATGTAGGGTTTTTTGTTGATGTTTAATTAGATTCTATGGTATGATACTTTTTTAGCTCCTTGTTTTTGGTGGCGTCTTTTTTGTGGGTCTTTTCGTGGTCCTCTTGTGGCCCCTAATCATCTGACGAAGTTGGTCTCAGCTGCCGCCTTAAGCATTGCAAGCATATAGAACCCCCATGCCGACAACCGAGAGCGAAGACAGAAATTCTTGCGTAACCTCCTTTATCATCATGCTCACCTGCAGGCCGTTAGCTCCACACAAACCTTGGTTAAGCACGGCCGCTGTTTATCGGACCCTCCGTCTGTGCTTGCTGCAGCCTGGAGATTTGTCATCGCAAAGTCGGTTGTAATTATTTTGGGCCACTTGAGATTTGGGAATTGGTTTTAATATGTTTTTTTATTATACCTGCATCAGAAGCACACCTGAGCGTGCGAATACAGGCGATTAAAGCTCGCCCATCTTTAAAGGTTGTCAAGGAAACTACTGAATGCAACAACGGACATGGACGCGACAAAAACGTAAATAATTCTCGTAACTATAGTAGCAATATTATTATGCCCTCTCGATTTATCACGACAAAAATTATTTCTAAGTTTTTAGTGCGTATTTTATTTCCAGTATCGGAGGTATAATAAAAAATAGCGTAAAGCATTCGTGGATAACTGGTCTTTAAAACACTTGCTCTATTTCGATTTGTTATCCACTCATACTTTAATATACTATTTTCGACGACTGACATCGAAAGTAGATTTTTCTCACTGTCATTTGACAACAGAAAGTTGACATTTGCCGCTGAGCGTGCGTTTTCATCTTTTTGCCGCTCGCCGAGCGTTTTGGGTTTCCGCGTGAACAAAATAGGTAGCCACCTCCGTATGTTTCCTTGACAACGCCCGTCATTTGTGGAAGTAATCGCGTCACATGTCATATAGACTGCGCGTGTAATGTTAACTTGATTGTCAATTAATTTTTGCGATAAAACGAAATTTGATATTTTCTTTTAATAATATGCTCAGTCGTCGAAAAAATAGTATGTATGTTTCGAGCTAAAAGTGCGCTTGCCGCTTTTGCATGATTGCTGGTTTCGACTTCGTCTCAACCAGCAATATTCATGCGCAAGCGGCAAGAATGCACTTTCAGCTCTTAACATACAATATACTATTGTGACTGTGCTACTTCGTATCCGGCAAATGTTATAATGCTCGTAGTCTGTATTTTAAGCGCATTACTCACCTTTTTGAGGCATTTTAAATAATACCTCTCTACCAGCACTGTCCGTCTAGCCACAACCAGATCAAGTGTGCTGTTATTTACGTTTAGTATTGCATTAAACTGAATCAGATTATGAAGATCCATTAATTGCTCTTGTTCCACCAATTCTTTAGGAATAACACTGTACAAATTGAAATCCCCAAAAATATAAATATTTTTTTAGAATCAAATAAATAAAAAAATACCCCCTAACAATCTTCGCTATCGCTATGAGAAAAATACTCATAAGATATATCATCCACCCACTTTTTATCTACACATTTTCGCCATTAGCCGTTTCAAAACTTGAAACCCTGATATATTTATATTTGCGTTTAACCGCAAACAAGACTTCACCCCTTTTGTTTTATTTCTTACTAAGTTTGTATCGTTTCTAGATATAATAAAATCGTCAGTAAACGAGTCGCTATTATTAATATTCGAACAGAGCCCTGTTCCAGTCAAAGCAATCACATCGTATTCCGAAAAAGTCGACTCTAAATTAAGCTTATATACATTACATTTTCTAACCAAACCCCTAACGTTAGCTATTTTATTTTATTTTATATTGCATTTTTATATTACCTTTTGATTTAAATTAAACCAAGAACCACCGTTCAAGCACTGAATACCGTTTATATGAGACTATACTGCGTCTCAGGGTGACTAGACAGTACAGGGCCTTATGGCAAACAGCGATGCCATATGTCTCCACAAAAGTGTTCTGTAGAAAATATGCCCCCATCACAGACAAACAAATCCGGCTATTGTAATAGAGACAGCTTAACTATAATCCCTCATTACCTGGTACGTTTTGTCAGTGGCATTCAAACAAGTTTAAGAACGAAACAATTACGTACAGTAGGATCTCCGTTATCACAAACACATAATTCTTTTAATCGGAACTTGTCATAGTTTTTTAATGAGTAAAATTAGGTTTTAACAAGCATAAAATTCGCCAAATTTAGTGGATTTGATAGCCGGTAAAAATAAATAAAACGAATATGTGTTTCACGGCAATCGAGTTTATATATTTAAAATAGAAATTGGAAAAAACAGTAACTGATTATAATTTTTAATTGTAAAGTTTAAAAATTGTACAATTCGTGTATCACTACTCGCTGTCACTATTGTTCGCTTCACTATTAATGTCACTATCACTATCTGCATCATTTATATTTATAATAATTGGTTCTATATCTTCTAACAAATTATCGACTTTCCACATTGTCCTTTCTGTTGCTATTACGTGATTTACATAGTTATTTCATTTTTCTGGCGTAACTCGCAAATATGCTTCACTGATTAAATTTCGGACTTCATTCTCCTTAAAATTCGTGTTACGTCCGGCTACGTACCTTAAAAAAATCCGCTTAATTGTGCATTAAATTTACTTTTTAAAGATTAATAATAAATAATTAAAAAATATGGTGATAAATCGTGGATGTTATAACTTTAAATAAGAAAATTATGGACAATAAACTAATTAAGCAAAGGATGTTTAATTTAATTATGTATTTATAATATCTTGAGTGTCGATCTTTGATAACATTAAAAATTTATTTAAATGACATTTTGGAAGCTTTTGCTGCATTACAATTCAATAAATGCCAAAATTAAACAGTGTTTACGACAATATTTAAATTAAATACCTTTTTACTTCACTCCACACCAATTCTATAGGATTCAGTTCGCAATGGTAGGGCGGGAGTCTCAAGATCTTCACATTGTGCCTTTTTGCAATTTCTTCTATTTTATACCCATAATAGTTTCGTTTGAAGGTATTAACTACTTCCAACAATTCGTTTTTTAAATAGTCCTCTTCAAAAAATAAATCTTTAGACCGAAGCCATGCCTGAATTTCGGCTTTATTTGAAGTACTGTTCGGAATTTGCTCTAACTTTCTACTGTGGTAAGACGCATTGTCCATAACAACAACAGTTTTTTCTGGTAGATTCGGAATCAACTGATGTTCGAACCACTTTTCGAAGTTGGGTCCATCCATTTCATCATGGTAATCTTGGGTATTTTTCTTAGCCAAAAAAGTCAGCTCTGCTCCATCAATAAACCCGTTTTTGCATCCTGCATGTAACAGGACAAATCGTGGACCACGAGTTGTAGGAGCTTTCAAACCTGTGGTCAATCCACGAATAAATGCATCCCGATGCGATTTAATCGATTTATCGACCCATTCTTTCGATACACTATGTCCGATATTTACCCACGATTCATCCAAATACACGATATTGTATCCAACTTCACGATTATTACTAATTTCGCGTAAATAACGATGACGCCAAGAGATTATTTCTTGCTTTTCAATTAAAATAGATTTTCTGCCACGCTTTTCATACACAAAGTCCATGTCACTCAGTATGCGATGCATTGTTGCGCGCGAAAAATTAGGCAAATTTGCATTACCATTTACTGCAGCTAACACAGAATTTATTGTAGGCGGTATATTGTCCCGATAAAACTGGTGCACTATTCTGCGAATGTCACTCTTCATTTCTCCGTCGTATTTGTTTTCACGAGATGTAACAATTTTGCGCTTTTTGGGCCTTTCTTTTGAAGGAAGTAGTCCAGCTGGTGAAGTGTACTCTTGTCTCACGTTGTAAAGCTTCTTTTCACCCACGCCACTCATTTCAGAGACTTTTTTGATTATAGTGGATATCGAATCGTTAGTTTGATTTAAATGGTAACTGACGAGATTCATTACTATTTGCTTTTCTGAAACTTGCAAAGATTGTCCACGTTTCCATTTAACAATTTCCTCCATTGAGCGGTCAAAACAACAATAAACAACAATAAAAGCACTAACAATAGATAAATGTATAGAACACTATGCAAAAATAATCGCAAATGGAATATGTCAACAAGCTCTGAGAACAGATGAAGACTAAACATATTTTGTACAAAAATTACCCTAATGGCTTATTAATTTATTTTGCATTAGAAAGTAGTTATGAATCACTCAAACTTTTGGAAGTACAAATTTGTCACCCTCATTATAGTTGTAATTAAGAACCAATTTGATGCATACAGCAGACGTTAAACCTGATGTGCAGTAAATTACTTCAGTTTTAAAAATGATAAGATATAGGTATTAATTATTTATAATCTTCTATACAGGGTGATTTATAATAGGTGTAAAACACTTTACTATCTTGTTCCGGAAGTAATTTTAAGATAAAAATGTCATATGGACATAGGTCATATTCCAATTTGTTTTTACTTATGTTTTGAAGTTGTTCTTTAATAATCATTACTAATTCACTAAAATTTAATTCTGTTGTAGTTCTGTAACTAATTGGAATATGACCTATGTCCATATGACATTTTTATCTTAAAATTACTTCCGGAACAAGATAGTAAAGTGTTTTACACCTATTATAAATCACCCTGTATAAATAATGGTTTCTGAATTACAAATTATACTTTCTCAAACTGATTAATCTGAACTACAAATGATGCTTTCTGAATTAAAATTTTGCGTGAGAACTTATTAGGAACTTCTGGTTTTCGTCTATTTCGGTCAACTTATACCATCACCCGTTGCATAGAACTGGCAACGTCGGAGCGAAATTCCCATAAGGAAAGCATTCCCTATCCTCTTCACGCTGTCTTGTCACCCTTACACGCTCTATAGTTCCATTGATTTTCTTTGAACATTTGAACTAATTGACAGTTCGCGTTAATACTGGTGGTGTGCTGGTGTGTATAGGATAACATTTATTTATTCTATATCGGGTTAGCTGCTAGGCCACTCTTTGAGAGAGTTGATTCTTTCAATTGCATAGTATTCCATGTAAGTAAATATATTAAAACTGTTTATAAAAAATCTGCAAAAATGTTTTAAATCCAACTAACGAACTTAATCTAACTGGATATTACATTGTTTCATGTTTTCAGATATTACATTTAACCCTTTCCAGCCCAATGATTCCATTTGGCAACATCACCTTGAAAATTACATTTACAGGTAGCTATAATGTAGTTAATATAGAACTTTCTAAAAATGTGTTTACAGATGTTATCACAAGAGGGCAGTATATGTACAATATTGAAATTATTTTAATTTGACGTTTTAGAATGAATCACCAAACATCATAAGCGTCATTAGTTGCATTGGTGGATGAAGTAATTTTGTGTTGTAGTAAAACTGAGTTCAGAGTATTTTCAGAAGCAAAACAAAAATATACAGAGGTAAACAAAGATCATAATTACATTATAAACAATTTACATAGATCTTTATCAATTTATATCAAGAGATATTTAGATAAAATACCAATGATTCCATTTGGCATCAATGGGAATTAGTGACCTCAAAATCTCTAAAAGCATATTACTTGGCCAGTAACTTGAAAGGTCTACAATAATGATAATTTTATTTAGTTTAGATGTCGTTATCTAGAAGAAAAGAAAAAATAAGGATTGAGAAGTTAACAGATCAAGAAGTTATAGAACTATTAGAGAATTCTGACATAGAAGTAGAACTATCGGATGAAGAATGGGAGCAGGAAGTACTAAATTCAGAATATCGTGAAGAACTGGAGGAAATGCTGCCTTTTCCAGGAACATCCTCATCGCTTGTGGAGGACATCACCGATCGAGTGGAAGCAGAGGACATTGTCGATAGAGTGGAATATGAAGACAACTACGTTCCTGATGAAGAAAATTTACTTATTGCGAGCAATAAAAAAAAACACCTAATGATAAAAATAGAAAACTTAATTGGGAAATTAAAGATATTGATGAGGTTGATATTACATATTCTGGCCAATTTTCTGATCCTCCTTTAGAATATCCTTCCCCCCTTGAATATTTTAAAATGTTTGTGACTGATGATATTTTAGAAAATTTATCTCATCAAACAAACCTATACTCTGTTAAAAAAAAGGCACTTCGATAAATACGAACAAATACGAAATAGAACAATTTCTAGGAATCCACATACTCAGTGGAATCATTAGAATGCCTTCTTATAGGATGTATTGGGCAGAAGAAACGAGATTCAAGCCAATCGCAGATGTAATGTCTAGAAACCGTTTTGATAACCTTAGACCTGCAGTACATGTAAATGATAATACAAATATGTTGGCTCGCGATGATCCAAATTATGATAAACTTTTTAAGGTTAGGCCTTTTATCGATGCTTTGCAACAAAATATGAAAAAAGTTGAACCAGAGGAATACAATAGTGTAGATGAAATTATTATTCCTTTCAAAGGGCATTCTAGTTTGAAACAGTACATAAAAAATAAGCCACACAGGTGGGGCATAAAAGTGTTTGCTCGTGCTGGAGCTAGCGGTATATTGTACGATTTTGAAGTTTATATCGGTAAAGGGACAGTCAAGAAAGAAACTGCTTTGGGAATCAGTGGAGACATAGTTCTAAGGCTCATCAAAAATTTGCCCCCAAATCAAAACTTTAAATTATTCACGGATAATTGGTTTACGTCCTACAATTTGTTAGTAAATCTGAAAGATAATGGATATTTATCCACAGGTACAGTACGTATTGCTCGTTTGCCTGGTTGTACGCTGTTGCCAGATAAAGAACTTGAAAAAAAAGGAAGAGGGTCTTTTGATGTTCGCACAGAAACCACCAAAAACGTAACTGTTATAAAATGGAATGATAGTAAATGTGTACATACGGTATCAACTTATAAAGGACAACATCCTCTTGATACCGTAAAACGTTGGTGTGTTAAAACGCAGCAATATATCGAAGTTCAACGGCCCGCCATAATAAAAGAGTACAATACTTTTATGGGAGGCGTTGATCTCCATGATATGCTAGTAGAACTGTACCGCATAAAAATTCGTGCAAAACGCTTTTACCTAAGAATTATTTTTCACCTAATTGATGTCAGCGTGGTGAACGCTTGGTTACTCTATCGACGACACTGCAGCATACAAAACGAAAAGCACAAAACCTTGCTGCAGTTTAGAACCGAGGTGTCACATGCTTTGCTGAAGGCTGGAAAAAGCTTAGAAAAAAAACGAGGTCGACCATCATGGGAAACTTCCAGGGAAAATTCTCCACAACCCTTCAGAAAGAGATGCGTTACAGGACCAAGACCTGTAAATGATGTCAGGTTTGATGGAATAGCTCATTGGCCCCAACATTCCGACAATAAACAGCGTTGTAAGCTCTGCATCAAAGCTTATTCCCGTGTAAAATGCAGAAAATGTGAAATTTTTTTGTGTTTTAATAAAAATAATGATTGTTTTTACGATTTCCATGTTAAACATTAAGAATAACTGTACGGTAATGTTCATAATTCACATAATAAATTAGTTCAAAATATTAATGGTTTTGACACCCATCCCTTCCCACTGATGCCAAATGGCATCATGTCTGAAAAAAATAGAAAAAAACAAAATAAATTAAAATTGTTGCACACACGTGTTAAAGAAGCCCCCCTAAATCAGAATTACATAACAGAAATTTTTTTCACCGTAACAAAAAAAGTTGGGCTAGAAAGGGTTAATAAATCCCGACTCTGCACTTTTGTTAAAACAATGGACCTGAAGCAAGAGTTAATTGATAATAATTTGTGTAGTATAATGGTGGAACCACTGATGAAAGTCGATGAAGACAAAGCAGTTGCAAATTTACACATACAGGGAGAAATTATTAAAGGCACTATCAACACCATGGCTCATCAGGAAATTAATATTAAAAATGAGGAAGTACACATAAAAGATGAAATGGTTGGTACTTGCGCAGCAAGTGAAAGGCTTATAGAGCATTCATTTCTTCCCAACGACAGTGCATACACAGTAGAAGGTAAGGGCTTGGAGAATATGGGGAGGAAACAATTGCATTCTTGTTCGATTTGTAATTTTAAATCATCAGCGAAAAGCAAATTCACTATACACATGAGAACACATACAGGACAAAAACCTTATTCTTGTTCTGTTTGCAAGTATAAAGCAGCACAAAAAGGTAATTTAGTGGAACATATGAAGTCACATATGGTAGAAAAACCTTATGCTTGTTTTGTTTGTGAGTATAAAACAGCACGAAAAGCTCATTTAGTCGAACATATGAAAACGCATACAGGGGAAAAACCTTATTCCTGTTGTATTTGCAGGTATAAAGCAGCATACAAAATTTCTTTGGTTAGGCATATGAGTACACATACAGGACAGAAGCCTTATTCCTGTTCTGTTTGCGAGTATAAAACAGCACAAAAAGGTACTTTAGTGGACCATATGACGACTCATACAGGAGAGAAACCTTTTTCTTGTTCAATTTGTGAGTATAAAGCAGCACAGAAAACTTCTTTAGTTCTCCATATCACATCCCATACAGGACAAAAACCTTATTCGTGTTCTGTTTGCAAGTATATAACAGCACAAAAAGGTAATTTAGTGGTACATATGAAGTCACATACGGGAGAAAAACCTTATGCTTGTTTTGTCTGCGAGTATAAAACAGCACAAAAAGCTCGTTTAATGGAACATATGAAAACACATACAGGGGTTAAACCTTATTCATGTTGTATTTGCAAGTATAAAGCAGCACACAAAATTTCTTTGGTTAGACATATGAGCACACATACAGGACAAAAGCCATATTCTTGTTCTGTTTGCGAGTATAAAACAGTACGAGAAAGTACTTTAGTGGACCATATGAAGACTCATACAGGCGAGAAACCTTTTTCTTGTTCTGTTTGCGAGTATAAAGCAGCACGAAAAACTTCTGTGGTTAGACATGTGAGATCTCATACAGGACGGAAACCCTATTCCTGTTCTGTTTGCGAGTATAAAGCAGCACAAAGAGGTAACTTAGTGGAACATATGAAGACGCATACAGGAGAAAGACCTTATTCATGTTGTATTTGCAAGTATAAAGCAGCACACAAAATTTCATTGGTTAAACATATGAGAACACATACAGGAGAAAAACCTTTTGCTTGTTCTGTTTGCGAGTATAGAGCATCACGAAAAGCTCATTTAATGCAACATATGAAAACACATACAGGAGAAAAACCTTATTCATGTTGTATTTGCAAGTATAAAGCAGCACACAAAATTTCTTTGTTAAGACATATGAGTACACATACAGGACAAAAACCTTATTCATGTTCTGTTTGTGAGTATAAAACAGTACGAGAAGATACTTTAGTGGACCATATGAAGACTCATACAGGAGAGAAACCTTTTTCTTGTTCAATTTGCGAGTATAAAGCAGCTCAAAAAACTTCCTTAGTTATCCATATGAGATCCCACACAGGACAAAAACCTTATTCTTGTTCTATTTGCGAGTATAAAGCAGCACAAAAAGGAAATTTAGTGGAACATATGAAGAAGCATGCAGGAGAAAATTCGTATTCATGTTGTATTTGTGAGTATAAAGCAGCACACAAAACTTCTTTGGATAAACATATGACAACACATAGAGCAGAAAAACCTTTTGCTGCCCGCGATTTGAAAATGTAGGCATTGTTCTTCGAACCTGTTGACATCTTTTGGGTAAGATTTCATTGAATGATTGATCTCTGCTTCCTAAATCCGAGATTTCTTTGTAGCTCTATGGATTCTGTTTTATTCACCAACATGGTCACCATCCAGAGTAATGAGTTTGAGCTGCAGTTTCTTCTTTCCAGTTGCCTTATCTTATTGCCATGCTGTACTCGAAGCCGTTATGCAAACAATATGCCATTGAAGGTCCTACTCTTCCTATGTTCACAAATTGGCTAAGGTTCCTTAATTTTTGTAATTACTTATTTTGCCCTCTCCTGAGCAAAACTGTTTAAATTTACTAGGTCATTTCATTACTTATTCCTGACTATTATTTTAGTATTTTAAATTGTATTCTATAACGTACATTAATTAATTACTTTTGCTTACTGTTTAGTATTATTTTTTATTGAAATTAGTTATCGGTAAATAACTTGATTACTGATTGGTTACTGTAGGTACTGTAGGTAAGTGCGTGATATTTTGCTTTAATTTACTGTTAATCCTGAAACAAGAATACGTGCTGTTGGCGAATAATGTCTTGATGACTTTATGATTGTCTTTTGACTGTTACTTGTACTTATTACAAGTGCAATGTAGATAGGTATCAATTATTATTGACTAGTTGTCCTAAGCTTTCTCGGTTAAGTAAGATAACTGTTGTTTCATTGTGTTTCAATATTTACTTTCATTTTTGATTATTGAATTGTCACTTTGGTTATAAGTATTTAGCTTTCTTAATTTGACTTAACTGTTGAGCTAAATCGGCATGTAATCAAGTTACTATGATTGCCGTACTTTATTACTATTACTAAGAGACAGAGAACCAGCAACAATAATAGTTGCGTCATTTCATCAAAAAAATATTCACTTATAATACCATGAGTAGTCAAAGTTATGTCGACTATTTTTGCGGTGGTGTCACGAATGTCCATTGCGCTTTGGTACGATTAGGACGAGTGCGCTAGCACGAGTCCTAATCCCAAGCGCAATGGACATGAGTAGTGATACCACCGCAAAAATAATCTACTTAACTTTGACTAAGAATGGTATTCGAGGGACTATTTAATGAACCAAACTACTTTTTCAAATTAGTTTTCAGTAAATCTAGCAACAAACTACGCAATTTCTATAGTAACAGAACACTAATATTGACTTTTTCTAATAAAAATTACATTTGTTTAAAATAGTCACTTGAATACCTTCTAGGAAGATATATCCACTGATATTTTTTTGATTGGTCAAGAAACGTCAGAATTCTGGATTTTCATTGGTCACTTTTTGATAGATAACAGGTGAATTGAATAGTCACTTATAATACCATGAGTAGTCAAAGTTATGTAGACTATTTTTGCGGTGGTGTCACGAATGTCCATTGCGCTTTGGTACGATTAGGAAGAGTGCGATAGCACGAGTCCTAATCCCAAGCGCAATGGACATGAGCCATTCTGGAGGACCATTGTTTGCAATTTTGACGTTCAGACAGGCCAGACTTCCCCAAAGTTTTAGGCATTTTGGTAAGTCAAGATTTCATCATGCTAGAACTTTTCCGAGCGGCCGTGATAAGTCAAAGAGAGAACGATTGTAAGTAGTACGTGCGTCATTCATTTGGTTGAGAAGTTCATCCCGGAGCAAGTCACTTCCACACCCGCCCTCTTGTAGTAAACAAGTTATTTGAATTTGCGTCCCCCGCAGCACGAGCGCTGTTGGGGCGAGCATTGTGAAATATTCCGTGCGAATTCTGGGACGCGCTGTGAACTATTTCCCTGTAATTAACTGTGTGCTTTTCATCAATTCTTGGTGCCCTTTGAAGAAGTTGTATTCCCGCTTCCGTTTTAAGAACTACCTGTTTGCTTCTCGTCGGCTTTTGTGTCTGTGGAACTGTGTGATTTTTATCGGATTTTGTGCCTATGGCACTGTGTGCTTTTTATCTGCTTTGTGCCTATAGAACTGTGTGCTTCTCGTCGGATTTTGTGCCTATGGAACTGTGTGCTTTTCGTCCATTTTGGGTGCCTTCTGAATAAGTTAATGCACGTGTTGGGACGATCGGTCCTGGGGTTGTTGTTGAGCATCTTGAGTGCCGTCGTAAGCTCGTAATTCCCGATATCGTAAAGTGGGCAGCTTCAAAATACGTTGTTTAACAGATTATTATGGGAATCTCAGTACCAAGCTTGTTTTACATTACGAAGTCCCGTCCCTCCCATTTCGAGCCTTGCCATGCCGCCACGGACTTCGATTTACCCTCATCGGGGATATTAGACCCAGACCGCTTTCGTCAGCAGCTTCCGTTGCTATTGTGCAGTTTCTTCAGGCATGTTAGGGCAGTTTGTTTGAGAGACGACCACCTACAACTCTGCTGGACGTCGCTAAATAAACTCCTTCAGGTACCGTTTTTATTATGTACTAGATTTATAGTGTGTAGTTTAGCGTGCACGTAGCGTCCTGTTAATGTGTCGGACAGTTTTGCGTAATGTCATCGTAGCATTTACCGTGTGAACTATTGTAGCTGCCAATTTGTCAAATCAATTAATTGCTGTCATACTCTATGTTTTTGTTTAACTTAACGTTGTGACAATTGAAGTGTTTGAGCCACGTTTATATACTCAACGTCAAGTATCCTTGTCATTGAGTAGGTATTGTGATTGTTCAATGTTGTTACCGTTTGGGAATCATTCCGCATCCCGTTCATTTGTGGTCAAGTGTACC
Organism: Agriotes lineatus; assembly: GCA_940337035.1. Classification (NCBI taxonomy): domain Eukaryota; kingdom Metazoa; phylum Arthropoda; class Insecta; order Coleoptera; family Elateridae; genus Agriotes; species Agriotes lineatus. The sequence continues at coordinate 21,673 of CALNHX010007401.1, read as the reverse complement.
GTATTTAACTAATTTAAGACCTTCCGTAATATAACCTAACCCCCCTTAACCCATGTCGTCTTTATTTTTGTTCTAAACTCTTGTTCATTCACATATTATTGCTAATATAGTTTTATTATTATATCGTTTACGATATTTACATGCGATTTGTATGTATTTGTTATAAAGGGAGTTTAGCAGCTGCACTACCGAGTTTCCCGCAAGGTAAGTCAGTGTTGCACGTGACTCATCGACCAAACAATGCCAAGTTAGAAGTAGAAAGGTGAACCACTTATATCCACTTCCACTTTCAGAGTGGGTTTACCTGCGCTGTTGATTTCCCCGATTTAGTCAGAAAGTGGTGGCATCTGAATTATTTAACATCTTTTAGCTCGTTTAATGGAGCGCAGCCCTAATCCTAAAGTAGTAAGGAACCAGCCCTTCTCCCTGAGCGTTTTAAAGCCGGAGAAACCTCGTGTTACCGCCCAGCGTAACGGAGTTGGGGCTACGTATCCGGCTAAAGTTTCCGATTGTGTCGTTTATATGTCGTTAATAACGTTTTTCTACTCACTGTATAGAAAGTCGGCTTTTGCGCCATAGTTTTAGGAAACAAAACTCAATTTACAACTAGCGGGAACCAATTTTTATTAACTCCCGGCGGAAGCAAATATTTATTAACTCCCGCATTTGTGTTTGTCACCATGGATATCACAACAAAACTTTATAACGTTATGTTGATTTGAAAAAAATTAGACAAAATGTCGCTACAGAAATCTAGTCGCTATAATGATTTCCTAAACCAAAATTTTTGAAATTTTGCGCTATAGAACATGCGTTCGAAGAAAAAAACATACATATCATTGGAGCAAAGGTTCATGTCTCCCCTTGTGTGTTAAATTCACACACGGGAGGAAATGAATATCTTTGCTTCCTAGATATATGTGCCTGTGATTCGTGTTATATGATTGGCAGTACTGAAGTGTATTGTTGGTGGCACTGTCAGCGTATGTCAAATTTGGGTTTAGCAAGTTAGGTTGTGTTTGTTACTTGACACAGACTGACAGGAAATCTAACTGCTAACCTTGAATTTGATATAGGCTGATAGTGCCACTAACAATACACTTTAGCTGCCAAACGTATATCATACATCACATGCGACTCTAATTATAAATTTGTTTGATCTCTCAGCATTTCAATTTCTTATGGTCCTTGGGAAAAGTATTTTCAGCAGGTCATGTTTAGTTATGTGGAAGTGACCTGACAAAATGTCGCATACTTTTTAAATTATGTTAGAATTTTTCACGTTTGACCGATATTTTTGGCTATATACTTCTACTTTTCCCATGTTCACAATTGGCTAAGGTTCCTGGATTACTGTAATTACTTATTTTGCCCTTGAGCATTTTTTTTTAAATTACTAGGTACAGTCAGACCTCGCCGTTCGCGGGGGTTACGTTCCAGAAGAATGCCGCGAAGCGCAAAACCGCGATGCGCAAGTAAACACATAAATGATAAAAACGGGGTTATATACCATTAACTAGATTTACTTATACTATGCAACTTCAAAAAAACCAAAACTTTTCTGCGTTTTTTTGTCTGGCAAATCTGAAGCAGAAACTTTACGCTTTGACGACATGATTTTCCGTGTTTTAAAAATTAAACTAAATTAAACTTTCGGCAGAAATGCTCGAGAAGACAGACATACGTAACATAAGTCTGCGACTTGAATCTAGAGCTTGAATGTCCATTTGTTTATTCAAGTTATAATTTTACAATTTGTTTCAGGTCCGATTTGGTAATAAGAGATTCACAGAAATAGGTTCGATAAGTATGTTTACAAGTTCGTGATAAATAATGTTATTTAGGTGTTTATGACAAAAATCGCATACGTCTGCTTTATTTACTTACTGCCGGTCTTATGAAGGTCACTAACCTGACGTTAACTTTAAATCGCTGTTAAAATAAACAAAAGCTCATCAAAACGTTGGCGCTTATGACATATTATTCATTAGTAAACAAATTTTTATGCGCTTTTGTTTATTTTAACAGCGAATTAAAGTTAACGTCAGATTAGTGGCCTTCATAAGACCGACCGTTAGTGTGTGAAAGTTGAAACAGTTAACGTTGTCAATTCCATCCGCGAACGGCAAAGCAAATATCCGCGAACGACAAAGAAAAGGGAGCACAAAGGTGCCACGCGTAAAATCAAATCAGCCAATCGCAAAACCGCGAACGGCGAGGTCTGACTGTATAATCCATTTACTCTTTTTTTTGCATGAAAGGTGGCCTTGGATTTTTGTTGTTAAGTTGCACATGAACAGAACCGTAATTTTTATTTTGTTATATAACCTACATAACCTCGAAGAAATTTACTGTCATTTGATAGAACAGAATATTGTTGCCAGATGGACTTCTTACTTTGATGGTACATGTGGAGAAATATTTTTAAAATCTCAAGCAATGTAAGGCCTTCCATGTATTTAATTAAAAATGTTGCTAGTTACACAATTACTGAAACTGGATACATTCATAAAAATTACTAAGTTCCATTTTCTATTCTGCTTAAATATGGTAACTTTGCATTTGAACGTATTTTATAATATTTTCTAACCTAAAAGCATTTGGTAACCATAACCTCAAATGTAAACCTCGTTTAAACACAAAGTAATTTTACGCAGCTAAATTAACTGTCAGTGATTGGTCGAAACAAAGTCAATCATTACGACAGCCTGAAAATAAAATATTTTTCAAAATTGTCAATTTGAGATTCGGTACGAATCCTAAAAATATAAATGGAAACCGATAAATACGAGGGTCAAGCTACAATTATTTAGAATAAAGAAAACGGTTAAAATTTTTTAGGATTTCATTTTAAATATGCTCAAAGTAACTCCCTTCAGCATTAATACACTTGAGCATTCTTTCATTTAATTGCTTAAAAGCTGCCAATCATCTTTAGGAACACCTTCCAAATAATCATGAACTGCGGTATCAATCTCTTCTTCAGACGAAAACCTACTCTGCAAATGTCTTAAGCCCATGAAATAGCCGAAAGTAGCACATTGCTAAACCAGGGGAGCAGGGCGGGTGTTCTATTTCTTTTATATTTTTTCCAGTCAAAACCTGTTAAAGCATCCTTATGAGACGATGAATTTTCATAATGTAGCCTAATTTCCTTCTCTGGAACTCAATTGAACATTTCAGGCAAACATTTTTCAGTGTATCATGTAGCTATAACTGTCGTTTGTCTATCTATCTTAATTGCATTGACTAGACCCGTACCTTTGAAGAATACCGCATACATAACTTTTTTCATAGCTCGCTGCTTCTTGGTCATTGCTGGAGGTTCTTCATCTTCTTGAATTCATACACGACTCTCTTGGCGGGTAGGTATGTCGAAAATGGCAATATAAGTTTCGTCACTCACCAGAATATTGGAAAAAAAAATTTTGTTTGCTATCGTATTACTGAGAAGATATAAAGTTTCATGGCCAATTCTGAAACGCTCAGTTTTTTAGGAATCAGAAAGCGAATCTGGCACAAAACGATTGATATTTTTTTAAAATGTTGGTGATAGTGTATGCTTGTGTTAACAGCTGAAGATCTAATCTTGAGTTGATGCTCCATTACCCCATAAGTGGCTTTATCGGCCTCTTCAATTATTTTCTTAACAGCAGCAATGGTTTTTTCGGTAACGGTCGCAGGAGCACGCTCTGCTCTTTTTTGATGTTGAACAAAATTCATTTCGAGTTAAAATTCTTCATACCATGGTAAATTGTAACAAAAGAAGATGCGTATTCACTAAAAGCCGAATCTAAATTCTCTTTGCACTCATAAGCGCTTAAACATCGTTTAAAGTCATAATAAATCATGAGTCGACGATGATCTTTGGTTAATTCCATTTTTTGACTTTTAATGCTATTTTAAAAAATCTGGTGTGATACACGCACAGAACTTCCTTTTACAGTAATCTTATAATTAGCCAAAAATTTGATATTTAATTCTTAAGCATTTGTAAAAAATTTTCAAAAATTACAAATTCTGCAAAAACGGTACAAAATAGAGCGTCAGTTGAAGAGACAAATTTTCTCTAGAATTTTAAGCTGAATTCAAAAATGTAATAATATACCGGGTGTTCTATTTTCAATAGGAGTTAATAAAAAAAAATAGAAAAACAAACAAAAGAAACCCATTTTAGAAGTATTCAACTGGAAAATCACCTATCTCACATCAATACACATTCAAAATGTAATAAAAATGTGAAGTTTGAAAAAAATCGTTAGAGCCGTTTTTGAAAAAATCGAAAAAAACTGAAAAATCACAAGAAGAAACACCTACTTCCGGTTATGCGATTTTCTTCAAAAGCTTGCTGTCTCATCTACATAGTACACAAAACTTATATATGAAGTTTCAACGCCATACCTCTTTTCGTTTTTGAGATATTCTGTTCACAGACACACAGACAGACAGACCAATGAAAAAAAATATGTTTTTTTGGTTCAGGGGAGTCTAAAACGTGAAGATTTGTTGAAAACTCAATTTCGAATTTTTGGGGTGAATCCAATACTTCCTTTATTGTAAAAGGAAGTAAAAATTAACAATTCGGGTTCTAACTAACGTAACTTCAAGAACTAAACCTTAAATGGCAGATGAAGAATTACTCTAAATAATACTGTATGTTTTGTTTTCACGGCCTAGTAGATTGTCTTATTCTCAACAATTATAGCTTGGCCCTCGTAGTTGACAAAAAAGGCCTGCTTACAACGTTTATTTTAATTATACAGGGTGTAGAAATGCTTTACGCACCATAGGGATTTAAATGGTAATTTCTTCATATGAAAATATTTGCTTCCCTAATTATTTTAGAGCAAACTTGTATTGAAGTTTTTTGTAGAGAAAAAAAATCTGTATCCATTTACGCCAGAATTTGTCATTCTACATTTCGGAAAACCGAAAATTTAAAGAAATAAAATTACCATTTTTAGACAAATCAGTGGTGCCTTGAAATTACTGAATCATTTCAAAGCATCAACAGATTAGTTTGCTGTTTATTTGTTTGCATCTGTCAAATGTAACGGCAACCAAATAAACAGCAATGTCCCATCTTGCTGAACGGACCCATGTTGTTTTTCGTCATCGTGGACTTCATTTATAAATGGTATCAACATTTCTTTCCGATCCTATCTGTTTCCGTTGATTGTACCTATAAAGGTTACCGAAAATAAACAAACTAAAACCATATCAGAAAGCAAATATTTTAATTTAGAAAAATATCGTCCTATCATCCTTCTTCCACCGACAGCAGCTCAAACACCAATTTTTTGAGGATGAAGAGGAGCTTCAGCAAAAAAATGTGGATTTTCTGCACTTCACATCTTCAAGTTTTTAGGGTTCACATAACTAGATACGTGAAACCATGCCTCATCAGAAAAGAAGGTCTTGTCTGGCATACCTATCGTCATTCACAAAATTGCAGTCTCACGGGGGGGGGGGGTCAACTAGTGAAAGTTTGTGCACCGATATGGAAATAAATGTATTTTTTTTAATATTGCTAGACAAGTTCGACATGTGAGTTGGGTTTGTTGAGATAAACTGCGAATAGAACTTTTTGAGTTATCTTCAGTCACGTTCCTTACATTTACAGTTGCTTTCGCTGTACGTTTCGTTGGCCTTTCACTGTTTTGCTTCCGACAAATACTGCTTGTCTCACAAAATAGTTTCACACACAAACGGAAAGTGGCTATACTCACAAACTTCTGCTGGAAATTCAGCACGAAATTCATCTAAACAATCTTGAATATAATAAAGCCGTGCGCCTTTAACCCGTTGCCCATTTCGAAATTAATATTCAACCATGAATCTCCGGTGTTTTTGAGAAAAATCCATTTAACTAATATCGCTAATTTAATAAATAACGCTTTTAAGTTCTGAAAAGAAATGTTTTGTTAAAAAACTGGGCGAAAAGTGTAATTAAATTGTCACTCATACCATTTTTCGATTCTTTCTAGTGTTGTTAATACTTCTTGGAGTACTCTTGCTTCTTGAAATAAAAGTTTGACGTTAATGGTCGTATGTTGTGCCTTTGATGTAAATGTTTCCATCGCGTGGTTGTCGTAAGCCTTGTTATAACATCTCCACTTTAGGGACGTCCGCTTTCTCTCTTTGCTGTGGTTTAGGTATTAAGACTCCATGGTTGACAAATCCAGATTGGGCAATCGCACTGGGGTCGCACTTTTCCAAAATTAAATTAATAGGCCTCTCGACAATAAATCACCCTGAACTGTCAAATATTTTTATGTAATGCCCTATTTTATTTTAGGTTACAGTTTGTTTTCGAATATTATTTTCGCGCAAGCCCCGCTTTTGGCCTTGCGTGCTTTAAATTTCACCCAAGGGACGTTTGGCCTTGGAGAGGACACCTGCGAATAATTTCTCGTTGCCGGTTTTCTTTCGATAGCGAGGCGCAGTCAAAGTCGACTGGGTTCGATCGATATTATTCTTAGAAGCCACCTCCGGGGATTTGGCATTGTTTCATCCAGCAGGCTGGGAAGCTTGAGTTGTGTTAACAATTGACGATTGCACTTCGGCGTCCTTTTACACGTTCAGGTCGATTACCAAATTTGGTGAGTTTTTTGTTTTGTTTACCTGTGCGTGATAATTTCTTGGTATCAGACCGGCTTTCGAGACTCCGGTTGCCATGCCGGCAGTATCAAAAATCAGGGCCGTATTCTCAGCAACCTCAGGAATCACAGCCTTGTGTCGACAGCTTTCTGACCACGACCTCGTGTATGCTGCGTCTTAAACCACGGCCTCGTGTATGCATCTTCTTAAAGTACGGCCTTCATGCACGCTGCATCAAACATCTCGGCATTGTTGCTTACTGCTTCCAAGAACCACGATAGTGCCTCTTAAAAAACGAAAGTCTATGCATAAAACTTTAACTTGAAGCGTTTAATTGCCGGTAATGGGCTTTTGCTTAAGAAATTACGGTTCAACGAATGCCTTCCATTAACAAGCTGTATGCATTAACAATCAATTATTCTGACAACGCCTGTGTGGCTATTTAATTTTTTACCGCTGAATTTTTTGTGTGTGCCGTACGTGTATTTCAGCGAGCGCCCTTCAGGCGCCCGGCTGATCTTTGCGATTAACGGAAGCTTCAAGTAACATTAAAATATCTTGTCGGACGTTTGCATTGCCTCCAAACGTTATAATATTTCCAAGCCCATATTCTGGACTCAATTTTCTTGATGGGTTAATTCCACTACTATGTGACAATTTATGCTTTCATGCAATAGGCTACGGCTTTTAATTGTACCGAGCCATTCTAGCCTTATTGGCTTTTGTAAATAAATTATTTGTTGCTGTCAACTATTCGGATAGTTAAATACACATATTGCCGTTTACTGTGTTTGTCTTGTTATGAACCCCCTACATCATGTGCATTTTTATATACATAGAAGTGAATCCCGTAATTCTAAGGTAAGTGTAAATAGATTTTTAACTAGTTTTGTTATGTTGTTGAGTGTTCAACGACAGGCGCCCAACATTTTCTTGCTTCATAAAAATTGTTTTAACCCTAAGGACTGCTACCTTCCTTACTCACGCCATATTTTCTGCTGAGGGCCAGAGCTGGCTAGGGCAGTGTTTAAGGGTGGTACAATTGCTCTTAGAACCTTTTAAGTGTATTTTTTTTCAATTTGATTGATTTGTTACGTTTGTAACTGTCTGAACAGTACCAGAATCCTTAGCAAGTAGTTGCTCCACCACTGCGACTGCAAGTAGTTGAGAGTTTTTCCGCTCTAGCTTTGGCGTCATTGGCCGAAACCCTGCTTGGCCGCCGCTCAGAGGGTAAAAAGAACAATTTGGCAGACCAAATATTCAGACTCGGCCAGTGTTTCTTATAGCCTGGTCGAAACTCTGCAGTCACAGCCGGTGTTGCTAATAGCCCGGCTAGACTAAACAATCTTGGTCAATGTTGCTAATAGACTAACTAGATCATGCAACCACAGTCAGTGTTGCTAATAGCCTGATTAGATCGTATAACCACAGCCAGTTGTTACGGTTTTAATTCATCAGATCGACATGCTCAAGAACACTGTCAAAAATCGGGTACAAAGTACAGAGTTCGCTGGCTTTTCCTAGAAATCACAGATCTTAAGGTGTCGGAGCAGATGACGGCGCTCCAGTTACGCTCAGGCTAGCTTAATCGTTTGGGCGGGATTCGAATACTCAAAAGGAAAAACCGACGGGGTACTTACCCTATGGCCTGCTTAAAAGAATTGCCAAAGGACGCCACTTGCTTCTAATATGAAATGAAAGCGGGGCTGAAGCAAGAAGAACCACGCTAAATATGCCAGAAATTCGCCGGGGTTGCTTACAAGCCGTTCCAGCGTTGTTCACTAGGTTCCCCTCCAGCCGGGCGATGAGCACCAGGTGGTCCTATTGACTTACCTTATGACCACTTCCCTAAAGGGGTTTAAAAACATTTACTCAAGCCGATAATTGTCGGGCTTATTCAGCAAAAGCACGTGTTCCAGCTTTACACGTCTTTACACTTGGCTTTTTTGCCACTTTCGGATTGAAGATCCACAGATTCTAGGTTTAAGTCAATTAAACAAACAAATTATGACAATAGAGCCATTTAATGACTTGGAAATATGCACAATCAGGGCCACAAGTTGACCATGAAAACGAAAAGATTCATCCTAACTGAAAATTTCGGGATCCCTGCCAAAGTTAACTTAAAATGCAAAAAATCAACACACAAAACAAAAGATTTTACACAGAAATGATCGGGATAATTTCCCAACGTACATTAATAACCAAATAACGTAAAGTATCGGCGCAGAGTTCCATAAAACACGGCGCACCCTATACATTCATTTCGAAAGCACTTCCGCGTCACAATAAACCATTAAACATAATACATAGGTAGGTTACCTTTCGCAGCTAGAACACCTGCGGCGTTGATGGTGGTCGGTGCCAAAGCAGGGCTTAAGGAGGTCCAGTGGCGAACAGGAGCGGCACGGCAAGTTTTGCACCCCCCCCCCCCGGGTTAATAGAGAGAGCCGTTGAAACTGCGGCCGGAACCAAACGGTGACTGGGAGCTAAGCACAAGGACGAGGGCTTCTGTTTGGCAGCGAGCGGAAGGTTTCCCACAAAGGCACGACGCGACAGGATTTGCAATAAACTGCAGGGTTTTCTCCCTCAAGCGAGAAATCACTAAGGCACTATGACCGTGTCTTCACCCAAATGTGCAACCAGTGCAATACAACAAAATCACGCGGCGGCCCTTCCTTTAATTAAACCCGACGTTGACACAGATATGCATTAAGCAATCGTTTTTTTTCCCGACTTAACAGGGAAAAGAAGTTAGTTGAGGCTCTTCAGATATCGTTTCTAATCGAATCGGCAAAGAGTGCCAAAAGTCTCCCCGGAGACCAGCTGTATGAAACGAAAATCGGCCAATTTAACAACGTCGAGTTAAATACACTTCAACCGCCCACCGCGCAAAAAGTCAAAAAGGATTCACAACTTAATCACCACAAGATAGCAAAAGCTTCTCCGATTCGCAGCGCAAGCTACCAACCGGGGTAGCGAAAATCACCAACGCCTAGTTCACTCAAGAGCTGGGTACAGATTGAAACTTAATTCGAAATTCCGCGCGAAGAAGCACAACGGAAGAAAACTTCGAACTCCGAAACCACTAATTTTAAATGCATCATTCCTTAAGGAGTTATCAATTTTATTTCCTTTACACAAAGCTTGGTCATCAAAGAATGTTCTAGAAAGAATTTCTGGCTATACAGCGGATCCCAAAAAGATTAAGTTACAAGGTCAATCCTGCCGAACTTTAAACGATAATTTATAAGAGGGACATTAAGCTGTTATCTTCCTAGAAGCTTAACTACGTCGGGCAGTATTTAAATAAGTTCAAGGTTGGGACTCAAAGCGATTTAATCTGGGACGGTAAACAACGGATGCCTTATGTTCTCAATTCGAAGAAATATGATTTAGACGGAAGTGACTGCAATAGATTACATACGGCTCCGAGGAAATGCTTATTAGTGAGAATTCCAAGTACCGCGGGCATAGCCGAGCTTGCACTAAAAGAATTAGCTGCAGCTTTTTAAAAGAAAAGCTTAAACGTTGCAAACACCTAAATGCTTGCTACTATAAATTTGAATGCTAACTTTAACGTATGGCTTCGAAGAAAGCCTTGATTTAAACGGTATCTTAACCATATAACAAAGAATGGCTTATCGCTATGATTCGGAGAAATATGAACGAGACGGGAATGCTTTTAATAAACTAACGCGGTTACCAAAACTGTTTGCGAGCCGAATTCCTTTAAAGGCTGCAGACAAAAACCATAGAAGTATACGTTCAACTAAATTTTGCGCCAGGGTCGGCTTAAGTAGGATTTGAAGTCGCACATTCTTACACTTGCTTTCTAATGACACTTATTATTGAATTAAACGCGAGGATGACTCAAAGACGTCAAAATCACTTAACACAGTGTTGCTAATAACCTGCCTAAACGAAGTGATTCCGCGGCCTTGTGTTACTATAGCCGTGGCACACTAGACGCTGCTCCATGCCATGCGAAACACGTCTACCAGGCCAACTTCAGGAGATATCCCGCCAGAAGCTCGCTGGTGTCCAAGAGCGCAGACTTCTTCAGGTTTGCACGTATTCCGCCACCAGTGTCGCCGCTGCGTCTTCGCTCCCGAGACTAAAGACAACTGGGCTCGTCATATCAACGTAAATACCGTACTTCCTCATCCGCATCACTTGACTTTAGGGGAGGCGCTACAGCGCTGTTGACCCATTCCGGATACATCCAGCCGTGCGCCTGACTCACCGACATCAGAACGAAGCCATGCGCCGTTCGCAGACAGAGGTTTGAGCATCGTAATTCATTAATGTTGTGTGATCATATAAATATGTAACATAAGTGTGTAAAAAAACAATATATTCAACGAACTCTTTCATTAACACACACACATCCACTACACGTTTAAATGGCGTTACACATTATGGCCCTTTAATTGCCTCGTTTGATTGTTTGCGTTTTGGTCGTCCATGTCCGAAACTCTCAACTTTCTATAGTCATTAAGGTCGCCGGACTTGTTTCGAACGGCCTTCATGCGTTCGAGCGTGGAATTAGTAGCTCAATCATTCAATTGTTTACAGATGTCGTTGCACTTGTGTGGCAGTATATTTTGTGTGTTTACGCGCTGATACTTTCTTCTGCTAGCATATTCTAAGCCGATCGCATGCGTACTGTCGTAGTGCGACCCTAGCATGAGTCTTACGCTATTAATTGATGATTGGTATGGGTAAGATTGGTGTTCTTTTGATTCACTTGCTTGTCGCAGAATTTTTTGGTTCGTATTCATTGAAGATGATTGGATTTTGACTGTCCAATGCATTTAGAAGGGGATTCAAAGAGCGTCATCGATTGTCCCCAGAGCTGTGAAAGTTTAGGTATGTGGGCGCTTTCTCTTTTCTGTTCATTGTAATTAGGCACTCGTGTTACGCTTTCCAGAGTCGACCTGGAGTGAATTTGGTAGCCGAATTTGTAATCATTCCTGAGTTTTCTGTGTGTTGCTGAGTCCTTGTTGTGACCCCCGGCTCGCTTCTTCGGTTAGCAATTGTTGCTGAGAGTTCTTGCTGTACCCCCACTTGCACAAGTGGTTAATTATTTGGTCCAGTGCTGTTTCTTTTGCCAACGCCGCCTCGCGTTCCTGGGAATGGTAAAAACGAATTTGTACATTGTTCTCGTTCAAGCTTTCGGATACTTTGGCATCCCTTGAGAATATGTGAGAACTTACTGGCGCTTTTAATGCTTTTATTTTATTACTTTGAATTTCTACGTACGTGGTCGCACACTATAATTTATTTGCCTGCAGCATCACTTTAACTTGGTGATTATCATACTTTGTTTTGATTGCCTGTAACATCATTGTAATTGTAATTATTTAAAATTGAAACTCCTGTACTCAGTAGCCACAATATTGTGCATCGCACTTGTAACTATCTACCCGTGCTGTGATGTGACTCCTGTGTGTCTTATGCGAGTGGTGACATTAAATTGGCGTAACCTTCTATATTCTGTATGCAGAATCGGGCAGGAACTCTTCAGCGATGTTGATATTATTGGTGGCTTGAAGCAAGAGGATATATTATCACCCATTCTCTTCAATCTCGTATCGGAAGGAATCATAAGGAAACTATAAATTAACCCGAGAGCTCGCAATTTCTTGCCTATGCTAACAATGTCGTAATACTGGGAAGACGAGAGCAAGATGTAATGAAAAATTATAATCAGCTAGAACAACTGGCGGGACTTATTGCTAATGAAAATAAAAGTAGGGTGTTGCCTACATGACGCGGAGGCCCACAAAGGAAGATGAAAAACTATAAGTAGGGAATAACCGGATAAGCAGGATCAAGTACCTGGGGATGACAATGAATCACAGTAACGACATTGCAAGCGAAATTAAAAATCGAATAGTAGCTGGTAAGAGATATGTTTAGCGTTTCAATAGCATATTACAATCCAAAAAGGCGTTCAGAGCCCGTAAACTGGGACCATACAAAACGGTAATTAGACCAATTGTATATTATGGGTGTAAGTCTTGGACTCTAACTCAAAAAACAGAAGAGTTGCTAAACCGTTTTCAAAGACAAATGCTTAGAAAAATCTTTGGGTCGATATATGATGAAAGTGAACAAGGGTGGTGAATGCGAATAAATCACGAATTAAGGCAGTTGCTCCAAGAAGAAGAGTTAGTGAGATTCATCAAAGGCCATCGAATCAGGTGGTTAGAACATGTATGGGGAATGCCAGATACCAGGACTACTGAAAGGGTTTTCACTGAGAAACCAGTGGGGCGACGTTACAGAGGAAGACCTCGGACCAGATGGCGCTATAACGTCACCGATGGTCTAAGGCAAATATGAGTGCATAATTGGAACAACGTGGCACTGGAAAGGCAAAGGTTGAAGGCAGTTGTTGAAGAAGCGAAAGTTCTACACGGGCCGTGAAGCTGAGTAGAGAGAATTGTAATGGGCAACGAGTATTTACTAGGTAATTACTAGGTCATTTCATTACTTAAGAATTTTGTTAAAATTCGGTACAATTGTGTTGACGATAAAGGCAATTATGCGATAAGTTATGCGTCGATCTAACAAAGGCCTTTGGTTATCAATCACGCGAGGATCATGTAAAGTATTAGCTTTAATATCGGTCATATTAGCGATATCAATGAGGAATCTACTTATCTCACGCATCAAGCGTGTACAAACTGCAATGCAGTTTTGTGTAATCCGACCTTGATCGTCAGACAATTCAGTTTAATTTTATTAGCTTACATATCCGGCGATCGGGCGTTCATTTGTGAGTTCAACCGCTGCAATGTTTGCATGGCAGTCTAGATGTCAATTTATTACAATACTGTATATTAATTGTGACATTATAATTTGGGTTTGACTGCAGTCATATTTAATTATTATTTGCTGCTCTAGAGCTTCAATTGCTAAATAGCGTTTATTTAAATTTTACGTCAAAGTCGGCGCTAAAGAGTTTATTGTAAACGTACCACATCAGCTTTTTCAACTGAACGTCCCTTTGTGTTTGTGTCATTTAGTAAATTGGTGTATTGCGTTGATGAAATATCTACGTAAGTACAGTACAGATTTGTTAGCTATATTAGTGTTTTTGTTGTGAATTACGACTGGCGCCCGTTTGTATAAAATTGAATAAAGTTTTTCTGTAACGTTAAGAACCCCTACCTGGTCCATATTCACGCCAAATTCTGCTGAGGGTTTGAGCTAGCCAGGGCTGTGTTAAACTCTCGTTTTTACTAAATAATTTGATTGCAGTTTCCGAAAGCACGTTGCTTGGAAACAGCCCGACGCTAGCGGCGGAGGGCTGCTGCCTAAAAGCAACGTGCTCGAGGAAGTTGTAATAAAATTATAAGTATTTATCAATGGTCGATGGATATTCGGTTAGACAATTTTTTGCCCTTAAAACTATTTATTTGAATTTATTTAGTGGAAGTGCAATTATGAAAAGAATATGACATCTTAAAATACTTCATTGCGAACTGTCAAAAACTTGACGTAACATAGCAACCCGAACTGACTGCTGTACACAAAGTTTTATAACAACCCATGGGTAGTTTTTAATGTAAGGATAATCTAATTGGTTGATTTTGCCCACATGACTAGAAAAGAGTTAATTTCATTGGAACACTAATCTCACAAAAAATTGCCTTAGTAAATAATTGAAGTTTGTTTATTTTGATATATATTGATAACAATCAGTTGAAATGCCTGTAACACATACAGATCTAACCAAAGATGGATGTTATGAGATAAGTAATTATTGTTATTTAATAAATTCAAACATTAAGTCATTTTACAGCAAAGCAAATTTAAATTGAAATTTGTTCTAGTAATAGCTGATATATTGCTTTGGTTTTGCTCTAATAATTATTAATTCACTTTTGGGGTTGTTTATAAAATTAATTTAGACTGATTAAAATATGCTGTCTTGTATTTTTCTTTACTTGATCCAAAATAAATGGTAGTATGCCCTTTAAGTATTTTATTTATCTGCAATTTATTATCAAAACGCTAGCTCAGTAGAACAATTAACTCTATTCCCAGGGGTGAATTCCTAATAGATTGTAATTTTTACTTGATCTGGTACGCCACTGTACACCTGCATTAGTTTCAATACACAGTAGTTATTGGATACAATATGTCAAAACCTACAAAATGGTTCGTATCGTGTCGGCAGCGTAGTTGACTTTAAAATAATCAAAATTGTGAACATTTGCAGAGGTATTTATTCAAATCGTAGCGCTTTGGCGGTTATTATTATCATTTGTTTCAGGCATTAATTTGTTACATGACGTCAGAAGGGACGCCGACTAAATCTCGCAATTGTTTTTACCTTCGCCTAGCCTCAAATTTGGGTAAATGCTTATAATTTGAATTGCGCCTTCGCTGCGGCCGTAGAAGTACTCGAATTTTCTTCGGTAAAACCTCCTCTCATATGCACGTCGAAATCCAACCGCTGACTCTTATCTTTTAGGTGAATTTTGCCTACCTCAATTCTGCGGCTTCCGACGATGCTCGGTGATGAGTTCCTGGGGTGTTTCTCAACCTGGAGCGGCTTTTCTCGCTGCAGATGTTGTCGGACGCCCTCTTACAGTGCTGTCCACGGCGTTGCACCACAAACCTCTGGCTTAGGATCCTTATTTTGGCTGTACGCAGTGATCTGAATCTTGAGGTGGAAGTTGGCGAAACCTCGGAAACCCCTCGTGGAACTTTTTAATTTTTGGTGGCGGAAACTTTTACAAACGTTGCCACATAAACTTTTTTCTCTCAAAATGGTTATTTATTATATAAAAAAATAATTGAAGTGGAGCACAAATTAACATTGTCAATCTTAATTTAATTCATTTGTCTCTCCTTATTTCCGTTATTAAAAACAAAATCTAATATATTACTATGGTTACCAAGGCACCGGAAATTGGTTTTGATCAAATTAAATACATTATGGAAATGAATTTGATTACAAATTTCTTATAACTAAAATATTGTCCATTTATTAATTTTAAAAGGTCTCTTTGCGCCACAAACACTGTTTATTAGTTACTCTGCTCTATTTCACTCGAGTTAATAGCACTGATTTTTATAGAGTTCATTTCTTAATAATTGCTTTTCCATTTCCTTCTGTCTGCTTTTCACTTTCTTTTTCATGTCCATCTGTCTGCTTTTCACTGCTTTTTTATGTCTTGCTGCCTGACTTCTTATTTGCTCTTTGCAACGTATTATTATTTTCTTCTGGCTTCCTATACCTTTTTTAGATTGCTCACAATTTCCCTGCTTAGCTATATTGAAATCTACGCGTCATTGACATGCACTTCGCAAACGTTTTTGTGACTATTCATTTCTTTCGGCTCGGCCATTCATTCTGCACAAACCTAATATTTAATTTGAACGTCAACTTCAACCCTGTGAAAAACACGCTTTGCCCTTTGCTTTCTTTACTCAATTCAATTATTAATACTGGCATCTCTTTTCTAATGCATTTACTGATTGAAATTTAGTCTTAGTTTTATTATATAACCATCACAATATATACTTTTAAGTAAGTACGACCCTGTGGAAGCACATCGATTGTTGATGTTTAATCCTCCCATTTCCCATTTGTTCTGTTACTGATGTTATTGTGAATTACGGTAGTACAGGTAGACTGATTATAATTCGGCAGTTCATTTTAGCCAACCTGTACTTTTTACAGTAGGTGCGTTGCACCCGAATAGATCAATAAACTAATGAGTAATTTAATATGGCGACGTTATTTCCATTTCCAGCTTTGAGTTTGTTATGGACGTGTTATTACAGTTGTTAATATTAGGCATTTCGTTAGTCAGCTGATGTATCATTACAGAAATGTGAGTAAATAGGTTGTATTTTAGACCGCGTTGGGTACATATGTATAGTACGTACTGTTAACCATATTTGTAAAGTCTATATTTAAGGGAGCAACTAATTAAAAGCATTTAAATGTGAATATTATCTTCTTTCAGAAACACAGCAAATCCTCAAGTGTAGCATCTGACACAATAGAGACGAGGTGGCTTATCTACTTGTGTATATTTACATCACAGGCTTCGGGTAAGCATATAAAAGTAATTTTTTATTTATCACACTATTCAGTCGCACAGACAATACAAATTGGTCAATTAAGTTTTCATCAACAATACCTGTTCAAACCTTAATAGAGGAATGTGACTGTAATTGTTGCAGATAGGAGTATTGTGAAAAACAACAACTTCCTTCCCTATAAAGCAACATTTGTCGGTCATAAAGATTGTCATATAAAAGCGAGGAATTTTTAGCTTCCTGCAGTAGCCAATTGCAGAAATCATTAAATAGTATGGGTACAGAATATGTCGATACTGTTCCCCAGACAGTATTAAGATTGATGCCTACCTGTTGTGCCACTTGGCTGGTGCTAACGGATGTCTTACACACTTGAAAAGACACATGCTTCTTGTGTTCGATTGATTAATTTCCTGAGTTTTTGAAAGAATCTTTTCAACAATTTTTTCTGATACAACCAGATACATTTGTCGATGAGGAACTCCAGCACTCAAATAACCTAAAAATTCTGTGCATACAAAGTGCATATCGGTCATATTCTTCAACAAAACGTGGCATTTTCTATATGTGTTTTGATAGCACAAATGTCATTTTATAAAATTACGTAAGCTTTACCACAGATTCAGCGGCTCTCAAAACTTCCATACATTTTTAATGCTGGTTTGTAAGGGAACTCGTTCACATATATTTATTTATCAACCACTTCTGTCCATTGCTATGGATAACCATTTATAACAACCCCTAAGTTGTGAATCTGTACTCGGGACGAATTACAGATCCCTTCGTGTATGATGCAGTTGTTAAGTTAGAACATCCCTTTTGGCATATAGGTGTCTTTTTCAAACATTTAGGAAGGGTTTTTTTTTAAATTTCACCCTTAAGTAGCAAAAACTGAAAAGGGATAAGGAGTCTCAAAAACCGCTAAAGTTAGAAACACGAAATTTTGCAGCCTTTACTCACTTTCTACATAGACTAAGAACGAGTTTTTTGAAATCCAAGGGGTAGTCATTGAGGTTTTATCCGGTGACCGGCCACTGAGGAAGTTGACATGTGGTCAATGAATTCCTTTTACAAATGGTATTAGATCATTTTCAGCGTTTTTCAGAATTCACCCCCAAAGGGGTTAAACGGGGTGATTCTTTTTTAAGGATTGCAGTAACTACTGCAGGTAGGAAGTTCAGATTCGGCATATTAGTTATTTTTACACATCGGGTCAAACTATTTTCAAGGTTTTGAGACTTTACCTGCTAAGGGGGTGAAATAGGGTAGATCTCTCTCCAAAGATATAAATTTTTTAGAAACTACGTTAGTCGCAAGATTGCGTTCCCAAAATATGAACCATTATGTTGGTTGGCAGTTATTGTGATTATGGTTATGATTAACACTACAATTTTAATAGACGGTTGATAAACAATTGCAATTCTTTGGACGTTAATATTTTAGTTTGATCTGGTCATTCTACAGCTTGATTTCTTGCGATATTTTTTAACATTTGGATTTGATTTTGGACTTTTGCCACTTTGCTTTTGAAATTCGAAATTTCGGCATGATGGAGAATCTCTTGATGAATTGTGTAGAGATTTCTCATCGCGTAATGAGGATGCCTGGTAATGGCGGAGCCTCTTTTATTCCATGTTTGGCATATGTACATGTAATAATACTGTAGTCTTGCACCGGGAGAGGTTTCAAGTTACAAGTTCCGACCAGCACCCCGGCAGTGAGGTGTACATGTCTCGCAGGAGTGGCAATACACTTTAATCATTTTGGAGGTGATTGCCATTTGTTGCCGTTAAAACTGTGCAAAGCATGGGAACTCTGTTAGTCACTAAATAAAAAATTATAGATAGCTGTACATATAATTAAGACATCATTGCAAATGATATTAAATAGTTTGTTGAAGTTATGATGCAAATAGAAACTTCGACCAACACAAAAAGCATACTTAAAACTTTCAGTAACAGGTTAAACCACGTAAAACGAAATAATGTGAACAATAATAACAGTGAACTAAAACTAATAAATTAACAAATTGCAAACTAATAAACACAAGTACGTCGGAAAGTGTCAAACTTGGCAGAAGAGAATTTTATTAGTTATTATAAAAAAAGTCATCCAGGGCAGCATTGTAATCAATATAATTTGCGTTGCATATTCTACTCTATTTGTTTGCTGCGGCAAGTATTTTGTTGTAACAGCCCTAATCTGAAATTGGTAGTCATTTGGAATGCAATTGCCAAACATGTTAAGTATTTACTGCATACACCCTAAACGAACACCGTTCAAGTCTTCACCACAGCAATTAATTTTGTCATACAGATTAGACAAGATAGGATAACAAACAAAATATAAAAATCATGCATCAATACTTGCCATGCTCAAACAGTTCACCTAATATAAAGAAAATTGCTAATAATTTATTGAATCATTAACAGTATTACGTCAATATTCTGTGAAAATTTAAAAAACAAAATGGCAGTAATAAATGGAAGTTCTGGTAACATTTGCATCGCACAAAAAAAATATAACGAAGATTATTTACACTGATTATCTGACTTTCATGGTTTTTATTTGCACTCGTTGGATATTTTGTACGCAATGATAATGCCATCATATGTCCAAACATTTTTATAACTCACTTGCTCTGCTTAACCCATTAATTAAGGTATGAAGATTCAGAAAAAAAATGTTAACTTTTAACATAATTTCACTACAATATAAACTTTAAAAAAAATTTTACTTAAACAAATGTTGCATTGACGCACTCTTGGGAAGTTACCATAAAGGTCTGTTTACACATATCAGTGCTGTGTCAGTTCCGTGTTAGATTTGTGTCAGTGATACCTATGCACACATATCTCTATAGTTTGGTCAGTTTTCAATCTATGATTTTCCAAATAGCAATGTGGACAGATAGGGAACTGGCAATGATTGCTATAATTTTGGATGAAGAGATAGAGGAAGTGCATCATGCGAAGAAGCGGAAGTGGGGTACATGAGGCATGAAAGAATAGAGAAAGTGAATGAGAGTTTGGTACTCTATACAAGGATTTAATTGATGATGGAACGAATTTTTTTTTGAGCATTTTAGAATGTCTGAAAACTGTTCTAATTTATTGCTTCCTATCTTATTCCAAAATATTGAGTTCCAAACTTGCGTCCATGTATTTCAGATTGCACAGGTCATAAAGAATAGGATAATTCCAAACCAGTTCAATAAGTCGTCATTCATATTCGCAAATATGCACGAACGATATTATTTTCACGGAACTGAGCGGACGCAGCAGTGAGTGCACTGGTATGTGTGAATAGACTTTAAATGTTCTAAAAAGAAATAGTATTATTAAATGTACAGGGTGGGCAATTTTGGATGTTTTTATAGGGAATCTTCATTACTATAGAAAATATGGAAAAATGACCCCTCTCCTCCCCCTCATGACCTCTTTTATTGAAAAAAGCATAATGGTCAAAACCAAAATGGGCTATCGTCTTTTGTTTTTGAGTTATAAACAAAAGTTCGATTTTTCGACTTCATTTTATGGCTGTATCTACATTCTTTAACATTTTTTTTTGTTAAGAATGCAGTGAAGTAGACAGTTTAAAAAAAAACTTTTGTATTTTCCAGTTATACCATAAAGTTTTATTTCTTTTTATATGGAACTCATAGTTGACTATAGCATCACAGGGAAAGAAGATTTTTGGGTCAGTACAGTGATATATATCGTAATATATAACATATAAACCGTTCATTAGTTATTTTCCCAATAGAAGACCCTGTTAGGGTGATGAATTTCACCCTGTAAATATTGTTAGGTCTTTTTAATTTAGATTCTGGGCGATGTTTCAAAGCAGCATAAAAATTAGGTACACTAGGGTGTAAATGCCGGCCGCCAGTTCAGCGATTGGAGGCCGTGTAGTTCTTAAGAACGAAAATGGATCGGTAGAACATTAATTATTAAAAACCCAGAGCACCAACAATTTTTGAAGATAACGGCAAATGCACCCCGGTGAACTAATGAGAAATTGTAAACTCTATAACCAGCTAAAACACACTCCCTGAAAGATAGCTTCAACAAATGCAATTAAACCGTAGCTGACTCACCCTGTATACTGATAATTTGAGATCATTAATTTCATGCTAAATCACAGTACAATTTTACAATGAATAACTTACAACTAGCATAAAATGGAATGTTAAAAATGCCCTAGATTAATAACTACATGCACTAACTATACTTACAGTTTCTGACATAACAGCAGTTTATAACACATTAAAAACAGACAGCTTCGCAAGCTACTAGCCGCGAAAGTATTTGGGGCTCCGTTCTGGAAGACGCTGAACGCGTATCTCGAGCTTCGGCCGAGAAGTTCCTAGAGCCGTCGGTGGTATTCTGGACGTCAAACAGCGCCGCTCCAACGGGATCAAAATGCCAACCTCGGGGCTAAATACACCCCACAATGCGGTTCCTTCTTGTGCCCTAACTAAGCGTTGACGACAAGGGAAAACGGTCCCGTGAAGGCTCGACAGATCGACTCGCGAGACCTTCCGCACGTTGCCATAAACTCAGAACGAACTCAAGACGAGCAATACATTTTTGCTTGGTACGGCTTGCTGTAAGAGGGAAAAAGAAGGTTCTAGTAGAACACGCAAGGACAGGCTTCCTAACGCAAAATAGCTACTCATCCCAGGTGGTTATTGGGCACAAAAAGAACAGCTTGAGCGTGCAATCGCTGACAAATCCGCCGTAGCGAAGGAAACATCGTCCTTAAATAAGTTCGAGGGCTCCAATCCACGAAGACGTGAGGGTCTTCACTTCACTACTTCAAGCCAACCAAAACCCCTATACAAGCATCCGTTAACTTGTGAATTACACCTTTTATGAACTGCTCGCTTTCAGTTGCTAGCGAAGAAGAGAGCGAGTCAAGGCCTGCCATCGGTTTCCCCCGGATAAAAGCATATCGCAAGTGTCACGGCCAAATGCCGGTGTGCGGGAAAAATTATATT
>CALNHX010007400.1:0-74716 GCA_940337035.1 Agriotes lineatus | reverse complement strand
TGTTGCAAAAGTGATAAATTTACGAATTTAGGTACTATTTTGAAGAATCAAGATCGGTTCAAATACCAAGAGCCTACTCATCCATTATTACACTATTTAGATCTGCTGGACTGTGAAGGAATATAGCATATATATCTAATAGTAAGTATCTACTGGCTGTTACATTTGTTGCAAAACTCCCACTGCCACTGAAATCGTAGCGCATAGAAAATCGCATCTGGAATTTCGTCTCGTTTTTTGAGTATCTCGGCATTTCACATCGCCTAAGGTCAAATACATTCAAAGAAATCCCTATTGCTCCGCTACGTCCTGTACATGAACCGCATCATCGACGCCGTGTAAATCAATCTATCGTATCGCAACCATCCTGCTTTCCGCCAAAGCTCTGAAAGGGCATCTCTTATATCGCATGTAGAACCACGTAAATTTCGCCTATGGACATCCTTGATTTCGTTTTCGAGCTAATTTGAAATACGTTTTATGTACCTAATGTAAGTTTTTCATATGTAATTATCGCCCATTTTTTAATGTGCTTATACGTTTGCCGTAGTGAAATAAGTTTTGGCGCATATCTTCGTTCGTAGTGCAGTAACGCCTCCAACGCTCTGTAGTTGATAGAATACTTAGGAATTGTTTTTGTTACTCTTCTTTGCTGCGCTCGCAACTGTATGTCACTGAGCTACTAAGCAACCTTTAAGCAGGTTACATGTCGTAAATACGAAGTTACTAGAAATATAAGGTTTAGTTAGAGCTGTCCAAATTGTCAGTGACAATAATTATTAGAAGTAGGTCACTGTAGGAGACTACGTTACGTCTTCCAAGTATTTAATAATCTGTGTCGCTATCTTGAAGTAGCAGCGGAAAACTGAATTACTATTCAAACTACTTCCTGTTTTGAACTGTCAATTAAAATATTAAGATGACATTCTCTAAAAATATTTTAAAATCCATCCTTCAGAGAAGACAGGTAAGCGGATATACATTTTGACAGAGATACGTCATCTGGAACTAGAAAGTTAGGAAACCATACAACCTTGAGTGATAGAACATTTTTGGCAAGTGTTTGAGTTTTTCGCAAGATAATATTTGCATTGTAAGTTCCATTGTCTACTTTGACAACTCCCAATATAAAACTTCGCAAAGCTCCACTAACATAATTCAAAGAATGTATACTACTTGTTTAGCATGGGAAGCGATCCAACAAGCGAGACCCCCCAAGTTTTTACAGCCGAAGCACATAAAATGACGTCAATCCGCTTTATTAGGACACCGGATAGAATTATCTGATCAAGGCTATTTTTATTAACGCCGTGATTTCATTTTCATCAATTTGTTAGGCTTTCAGTGTCGGCGGGTCTCCTTATCGCTTGATTATCTTCGGCACTCTAAAATTTATCAAAGGAAGATCGGGGCGCTCGTAATCTGTCCGTCTGCAGGAAATGTCAAGATGTGTACATCTGCGCCGATAGCTTGCGAAAATAATTCGCCGGCCCTCGGGCGGATATTTCGTTTCCCCCGTTTGATGTTTCCTGAGCAAGGTGGGAGCGTTAATTGCGCTTATATTCCGTAGCGAGCTTTCTGCATGCCGAAATGATAACTCGGACTTTTTGTGCAGACGCTGCAGCAAGTTCGCACAATCCGAATTGATCTGAAGGCGGGGTAATGAGAAGTGCCCCACATCCGCCAGCAATTCGTTAAGATAAATAGTAAAGGCCCCCTTGCGATTTACGTTATGGCGGCAAAGCCACGGTTATGTGGATCTGCAACTGTTGTGTGGCTGCATGAAAACTGGGAACCACTAACGTCAATTTAACAGATTGTTAAGTTTTGACGTTTACGAAGAAAATTAGACCCAGTAGGGCAGAACGAACAAATGAAAGCAAATTGCGAGCCTCTAATATCGTTTGGCTGAACCAAGAAACCTTTACATTTGTTTTAGTTACGGTTTAAATTCGATTTCTGGAATGGCCACTCAGCAATTTAGGTTGTGATGAAAAACGGCACTGACCTACAATGGCTTCTATTCCTTTTACCGTTCAGAACATTTGTATTCTCTATAAGAAAACTGTCAATAATCTCCAAAGTCTTTAGAACACATTAGTCTCGATATAATTATAATCCCTTGAATATAGGAAGCTTGACTAAACGGCATCTTAGTTGAGTAGAGAAAACTGCAAAATTTCCCATTTTTAAGCTAAGGGCCTGATTATAAATATTGTATCTGTTTCTATATTTCGACCGTCTCATCAATAAAGCTATTTGGTCCTTTGAATGTTCTTCCATTTACAATGATCCAAGGATGAGAATCGTCAGGGAAATCTCTTGTTCTAAAACTATACTAAACTATATGCACTATTATTAGTAATTTATGCTTGCTAGCGGCAGTAATACAGATTTACTAATAGTATCTACGGAAGGCATATAAATATTATGCACTGCCGACGAATACCGCATCGCGTTAGAAGGTAAATTTATAAAACTCCTTTTCTATGTTAATTTAAATGTATCTTTATCAGAGGAGTCAGCAGTAATGAGTATTTTTTTCAGAAATCTGAAATGTGGTGGTTACATGTCCAGATCATTTTAACTTCCAGTTTTGCCTAAACCTGTTACGGTTCGAAAATGTTTCTTCGAATTTCCACCCGCTGCTGCTGTAAGTATGGCAAATTGTCAGAATTCTTACATTCGAAGCTGTGCGATGAGTTCTACTTTGGCGACGATTTAAGAACCAATTTGCCACTGAATAAAATTAGTGGACGATATGGAGCAGCTTTGGTCTTATTGGTTTGGTGAATTGCTGCTCCCATCTTGTTACCTCAGGATGTGATAGCATTTCGCAAGTAAAATATCTAAGGTAAGATTCGATGATCGCTACCTTCAGTTGCTCTAATGTTCCCTCGGATTTATTTTCAAGTCTTTTTATATTTATTTTCTCCTCTCTTTCTTTGCACTGTTGAATTGCAAATTACCGCTTAAAAAATCCGGAATCTGTACAGTCGCGAGCTCGTCGCAGAAAACTCTCCTGAATTTATTAACACGTGTCGTAGCTATTTAGGCCAAGTATTTAACATTTCCCATTTTTACGCGCATCTGGTATCGCATCTCACGCTTGCTGTGACGAGAGAAAACTGTTTACCCCTTTTTATATCATGATATAGTAAGTTAGACGAATTACAAGCATGGGCTTATTGAATCGCGCCCGTCGTGATATTACCAATCCCAGATTTAAAATTTTTTATTAAAACCTTTTAAGGCAGTACATTTAACCATCAGATAGTTACCCACTTGATTGCAACTTATTTGCTGTACCAAAGTCCATTGTGTGTTTTCTGATATCTGATTTCTGATATAGGCGCTCCAGCCGGCGGGAATGCAAAGAACTCGCTTTTTTTCTTGTAATACTAACTTGCACTCTATCTACAAATCGTACGTCGAGATATGTGGATTATGGTATCAAATGGAACATTCCAATTAGGGTTGCTATACTTCGTTTGATCGATTTCGTGCGTTTTTATTGAAGAAAATCCTATGGTATCAATATTCCCGTGTACTATTTATTTACATTCTACTTATGTGATTAATCTATTCCAAATACATAAGTAAAAACATGCTTACAGGTTATGAAGGTCGTAAATAAATGTATGATTGACGTTGTTGCGTTTCCTGGCTATTTATTATCCTTAGCGTCGCATCTCAAATGCTCCGCATGGCTTAGCGGAGTTTATAACGATAAGTGATTAAACGTGGATTATTTTGCTGTTAATTTACTACTGCATTAATATTGGGCACTTTTCTTTGTTGTTATATATTACCCAATATTATTGTAAGAAATTGTTCCTCTTGCATTTGTATTTTGTTCATCCTATAGGTCTACAGATATGTTCAGCAAGGTTAAGGTGTAGATTTTATAACGTTGCAGACTAATTTATTATCAATGGTTGTATGACTGGTTCAAGCCGATGTTGATGTTGGTACTGCGCAAAAAGTGTGCATCTCCCCCATCATTTGGATTTATAGTGTGCATCACGGATGATTTGAATATATTACAGGTATAGTGGACGAGTACTGGTATATTCAAGGGTAATACCACAAACAGTGGATATATTTTTGACAAATATTTTGTCGTTTCCATGTAAATGATTGCGTTTAAATTTCACGATACAAAATCACATAAAAAATGTCACGAGCCGAAGGCGAGTGACATTTAAATGTGATTTTGTTGAGTGAAATTTGCAATAATTTCTATGGAAATGGCAAAATATTTAAAAAATATATATCCACTTTGAGTGGTATTTGGGACGACTATTTAACAATATTAATACATAACGATTAACTTTATTGAAAAATAATCCAACAATTAATATAATTATTCATTCTCAATTAAATTCAGCGGAATACTTCCAAAACAGCATTTTAAAATTTTTAAAACAAGCCACACATTTTGTTGGGGTTTAGTGTTACGTAACCTAGCGATATCACTAAAGACAGAACATCGTTGCTAAGCGATACTTCGCAACAAGGCTATTTATTTTTTGAGTACGTACATTGTTTTGTGAATATTTTGCATGGTGCCCAATATTCAGTGATATACTGCTGTTATTGGTTGAAAAAAGCAAATGTCTGCAATGTGATTGGCTTATATGTTATAGTGTTGAATAGTCTATGTAATTTTTATGAATATTTCAATCTTTGGTTTGTAATGCCAGAAGGTCAGTATTACACCAAGACATTAAGCAGTGGGGAGTCCATAGCTGGCAGTGCAATCCTCTATAATCACATTTAGTTATCATCGTACACCTGTTCGAGCTGATTTTTATAACTACTTCTTTATCAGCTCAACATCTGTTTTTTCCCATATTACCCTAACGGGTTTGCTACTACCACAAAAAGCTTTCACCATCTATGTTCTTTAATTTATGGTTTCTGAGGCAAAACTGCTCTACGACGTTTTATCCTAGATCTTTTTTCTTTTGTCTTGTGCTTTTTAGATCTGTATCAATTCTTATAGCAACGTTTCCTTTTACAAGTCCTCTAATATTCTCATTTTCTCATTTCTTGCTTAAGTATCTGAAGTACTGTCGAAATTGCTAAAGAAGAAGTTGTTTCTGCATCCTTCTTTCGATTTGGGAGAAGATTTATATATAGCATTTAATGGTTTTTAATGCTCGCTCAAGTTCTATTCGTTCGTGCGTTAATAAGTATCTCATGTAAATGCAAATATTTTGTAGAACTTCACGAGGAATTTTACAGATATTATTAGATCAGTATCTTTTCCTTTCTCAGAATGGGTGAATCCAACTGTTCAAGTGGGAGTGTAAGATTTTAAAAAGGCCATGGAAACCTATGTAGTTGCCTTCGTAGGTATTTTCTTAGGTCTTTTTTCTCGAACGTTAATTCTAGTTTTAAGTTCAACCCATAGTTCTATTGATTGGTCTCAACATACTTCATTATCTTAGAAGCTGATAAAACTTTTTTATAAAATGTACACCATTTTTAGTAGTTGACACTACATAATAGCCCATTAGCACAACATTAGACGAAGATTAATTTGCGGGGGAACCCTGGAGGTTTACTAATTCCACGTCCCATTTTCTTATTAGTTTTATGGATCAAGTTCAGAACGTGGCACAAACACGAACCCACGCAGGGCGTTTCGCTACTAACGTGCTGTCGAAATGCGAAGCATAAATTTGTAAAATTAATTACGCGTTAATTATAGGTCGACTGTTTTGGGGAAGTGGCGGAAAAATGAGCCTTATTCAGTGAGCTCGTCCTTGTCACTGCGAAATCGTTGCCTTCCGTGCGAGCGCGAAATTAGGAATACGAGAATAATTTCCATAAGATACGGCCGGGCGAAATAAATCCGGGACCTAAAACATGCGATGTAACGTCTACTTGGTCGGCGTGGTTTCCGGAAAGTGTCAAGTTCCGGTCTTACCGCAAAATTCTAATCCTGACGGCGACAAAAGGTAGCACGTTCTATAATAACTTGCAGTGGCGCCCCTTACATTACTCCTGCCATAATAAACAGGCCAACACACATCTGGTGCACCTTATTTATGAGCTTTCTCCAAAGTACTTTTTGAGAACTACCCCAAAGATGCTTGATATGCAGAAAATATCTCTTGCGGGCGCTTAATAACCAGGATTTATGCCCGCGATTTAAAATATGTTGCCAAATCTTGACCTGATATTCAATACGAGTTTATGGGATTGCGAAAGTTATCCGGCTAAACGGATTTGTTCCCAAGAAAACGGGGAAGTTTGCTAAACGAACGTCGGCAATTATGTTATAAAATAATTTTGCTGCGTGAAAGCAGCAGTGGCGCCTAGGAAATATACGTTCCGGGTCGCCGATAATTTTTCTCGCATTGTGGTTTTCCTTTTACGAGCCCCTTATTTTGGCAGTTACGCAGGTTATTCTGACAAATTTTCCATATTATGTCTTGGGTCTGCGAGATGGCTTCCGAAGGCGACTAATCGGCTTCCATCACACTCGACCGCCTGAGATGCGCGAATTCAAACTTATTAATTGACGTAGCGGAATTCAATTAGCCCCACTGAAATATTAAGCAATTCCAGGCCGCTGTACAAACTCGTATTAATTCGGCAGGAAAACTCGGCGGAACTTCAGAAGGGTACCTCTTGCTGAAGTCAGTCACCATGGAGGTGGATCTGAGGTGCGTCTGAAATTATGAAAGTTTGTTCTAACTAATTGTCGAGGCCAAGTTGTTACAGCATCCTCAAGCAACCTTTCATTCATTGTGAACATCGAAATGTTTAAGCCTCTCTGTGGAGCTGTAGGCTTTCTCGAAGATCTTTCTAACATCTAGTTATATCGGCTTAGGGGTTTTACTCCTCTTGAATCGACTTTAAAACACGTTCCATTGATAAAGCGACAGTAACTTTCTTTCCTTTTTATCAATAGATATTTCAAATACAAATTTTGGATTTCACAATTTCTAACTCGAGGAAATACTTATGCTGTCGTTGTGTCATTCACCTGTGAACGTAAGTTTTCTTCAGTTGCGGACATCTTACCCATTTACCGAATCTAATAAAACACATTAAACCGGGTTAGTTTTAAACTTGAAACTGAAACTAGAGATCCAGAAATTGGAAAATGGAGTTGTTTATTTACAAATACATTTTCACTAATTCTTCGAATCTTTCGTCATTCTATTAGCCTTAATTTGCATTACATGATCATGAACCATTTTTTAAATTATAATTATTTGTACCAGAAAAGTGAACTTGTAGAGCGACGCGTAAAAGGTGGGACATAATGCCCTCGACCTGCAACACTTCAACCACATGTGTCAGAGAAGTCGCAATTGAGCCAGAACCAATGTGTGCTACCCGGTGATATGGTTTTCTTTTTTCAGCGTGCGATATGTTGCTCAACGAATAATGGATATCATTGTACGGTTCTATCACCACTCGAGAATTATTAAGATTTCTTCATGGATAGCGCGAAAAATCTTGGCGTTAGTTGAAAACGAATCCAGTACATACCTTCCATTTGCAACCAATGTGTCTTTAGATTCAAACACTATTAACTATCAAGTCCTGATTTAAACAGACGGGTTCAGTAATCACAGATCAATAAAACAAAATCGATACCTAATTACGAACTATTTTTTTGGGATAAATTCTCTTCCAGAGCGCCACCAAAAGGAGTCACAAGAATGCACCTTTCAGCATTGAAAGTAAATTTCAAACCAAAACATTTTTTAAACTACAAACCGGGAAATAGCCCTACACTGTATCTACGTGCACAAAAAGAAGGAAGTTTAAAGTGGTCAAATGTCAAGTCGAAAGGTCACCGAAAACTGCAACGACGTTGAAAGTTGCTGGCTGTGTTATAAAGCTGGAGGTGGGATATATTAAGACCGATACACTCTCCCCTTCTTTGGAAGGCTGGACATTTTTCCGAAATAAAAAGCATTTAAATATAAAACACTGGCGTTGATATTGGAAGGCATAAGAAACAAAAGAAAAAAAGTTCGGGATAACTCCCAGGATATAAGCCCTAAAAGTCAACAACCTAAATTTAGATGAAAAATACAGAAACCAGAGAAAAGCTGTGACGGCGACTAGCATCCCGTAAACACGTCATAAAAGATAACATCCTCACAGACGTCCAGTCACATCTCAAATCATAATTACAAGGTTAAAACACCCAATCCCATTGCTCTAAAGAATAGAACTAAAAACTCAAAAACCTACCACGACAAGTGATGTAAAAACCGAATCAACCCACAGAAAAGGTCAAGTCTCAACACAGCAGAAACGCGGCCACGTGCAGTGTCCATAAAATATCACGCATAAGGCCCACAAAGACAACGTAGGAAACCATAAAACTTTAGATCGATGAGTAGTCCAGGGTGGTGACTAATTTTGCACGTAACGCTACGCGCGACATATTGGATAGTGTAACAAACTGTATAAGTAGTGTCGCGAGTGAGAAATTGCCCCCGCAGTGGCAGTGTAAGAGCTCAGGATTTGAAACGTCCTAATACTGTCTGCGAACAGCAACAATTAAAATTAAACTATTCAGTGTAATATTTAAATTTTTAGTTTTTGTATGTTCTGTAAGTTTTCATGGTTGTAAATAGAACAGTGTTATGTGTTGAGTTCCTTTTGTACTGGAAACAAATTCTACAGCTACTAGATACAAGACTACGAAAGTGAATGTATTTATTGAGCACGTAAGAATAGTTGGGATAGCAGTCAGTTTTTCATTATGATGTATTTTAAAACATATCAGAAGATTCAGATTTATTTGATCCGTGAACAAACGAATATAGATTTCCGTTTACAGAATTCGCACTTTTTTTGTTTGAAGGAATCGGGGAAAGGGGTAACTCTAACGGTTCTTGTAAACCCAAGCTTTATCACTTTTCTAAGTAGCCTCAGGCCGGTAAAATACTTTTTAGAAATTTGGGTAACGGTCAAGACACTTAGTCTTACATTTTTCTGTAACGCAAGGTAGTTACAATCGAAGTCCCAAACAAAGTTCTTCGTAATTTGGCACAGTACCCTATGGCAAATTATTACGAGTAAGTCCGAATATATGGGATGTGACAAGCTTGAAAGGTGCTTAGCAGCTCATCGTGATGGATCGGGTATTCAACTGAAATAAGAGGGGCTCGCTCGAAATAATTATTTGAAACCATAGACCCCTGGCGTCGCACAAAATTTTGGCCGAGTTCGCCACCAAAGTTAAGCAATGAAGGCGGGCTCGCAAATGCATCTGGTTCCTGACTCAAAAATGGAAGAAAAATAGGAATCTTCTCCAGAACCTTCTTCGAAGAGTAAACAGCGATAGTTAGAGAATATCTACGAGATGTCAGCACGAATTCCCACATGATGAACGGATGCGTCGTTTTGGTTCGAAATTTCAAACCTAGTAGTAGCCTGTTTTTAGGGAAACTGACTAGATTGCCGTAAATTTGTCAAGATGGTATGTTGAGGTTTTACCAAATAGATATATTGACGGTACTGGTCAACTCTAAAAATTAAAGGCGTAACCGGCACTTGATGCGTGTAACGCTCATCTTACAGAACAGGATATGTGTTCGATGGTTGCTGGTCAACTACTCAAACTGACAGAATTTATTGTTTCTCACAGCTATGGCAGCTCTAATATAGAACGATCTATACCAACGTTTTCATGCTATGGTGCGTGACTTACAAATTTGCTGTTTAAATGTTCAATAACAGGTCTACCTTTAGCATATTTGGGGATCCTATTTAATTTTGTGTTATTCGCAAAATCGAGGGATTTGAATATTTCTTGAATAGAGATGGGCATTGAAACTCTAATTTATGTTTTTTGCGGACTTTGGTTATACATCAGTCTGGTTTATAATATGCTAAAAATGCTAGAGTCCTAAAATATGTTGAAGAAGGTTAGAAGAGTCTCATTTTCATATACATTAGCACATCCCTCTTCAATGTTTCTTGATTGTGATATTAAATAGTCTCCAATTTGCCAGATTTCTGTTACTTTGAGTTGACTTTACTTTCGCTGACCCTCTTCCTCATCGCTGCTATCGTTAAAAATCATATCAAGTTTTCGTTTGTTTTAATTGATTGACAATTTCTATTGCTTTTTGAACTGCTTTCTAAACGATAGCTATCACTTCGCTCTTTTGTATCACAAATGACACTTCAGCTGGAGCAACATTCTTGGGGCGAACTTATCAGAAAAACTATCTGCAGCACTCCCGGAATCTGAGTTCTCGCAATCACACAATCAGAATTTCATACTGGGGGTGTAATACTTTCTTCCCGAATGTATCCAAGAATGTATTCAAACTGTGCGTAAAAGATCACACAAGTGTTTCTGTGTCGGCGACATCTGAAAATATTCATAAAAATTGGGTATAATAACAACGATGTTGCAAAATTGACATCAATCAGGTTGTTACAAAATGTAAGTATTTGTCATGGTATCTAAAGCCATGTTATAATACTGGTGTATTTCTTCTGTTCTTAACACTTCTATAGGGTGTAGTGAAAGGTAAAGTTCAGGGTACTTCCACACGTAGGAATATGGCCTCAGAGACGGTGAGTCAGGGCCGCCGAAATATTCCTTTTCGAAACCGAGTCATCTGGCACACGTTAACGGCGTACTGGGTGGTGTGGTTAGTATCCCGCCTTCGATGACTGCCTTACTTTCCCTACTTCTACAACTGTGGTTTCGGTACACAATTTTTAAAGCGACTGGTTGGGCCGCCCGCCGGTTGACAGATGTGGAGATTGAACTCCGTACATTGGCATCGCAGCTTGAACTCCCTAACCGCTTGGCCACGCTGGCGATAGGGTGTAGCGTCGTTAAGATATTTGATTGACGGTTATTTGTCTCCACTGACAAGCGTATCTATCTTAGGCTGTTCTTGTTCAGTCATGTGGTCCTTGTTTCGATAATATTTTGGTTTCGTCAATCGTGATCTTCCTTCGGGCGGCGTCCTTCCACTTTCTCTTCTGCGATAAGTTACTTCAGTGCATCGGCTTTGCTACTGACGTGTTTAACATATCCTACGTTTTAGATTTTAACTAACGGGTGTTCTGATGACAGCAGATGGTTGACTGGTAAAGCATTTTAGTCTACAGGTACATAGGTGTTGGTTGGCGGCCGTAACGCCTGTAAAAGAGCATTCTTCTTTAAATTCAATTGGTTAGACTAGCCTGTAGCCTCCTGCCCAGGCAGTGGTAATAGAACTGCACTTTGTGTAGTTAAAATCACGTTTTCTGCCCAACTACAGAGGAAGAAAAAGAGGTGTAGTAATGTTCCCATTTCTTCCAACATTTGCCGCAATTTGGCTTAGTTAAAATCCTTATTGCAATAGAAAAAATATACATAATTTTTACTTGCTCTTCCGTACCTTTTCAATTATTTGTCTCACTTTTTAAGTACTGATCACGTGTACTATTTTGCAGAGATAAAATCAGAATGCTTATCTAAAATCTGCGTCAAAATGGAGACATTGAGCACGTATACCATAACCTTACTAGCGTCTGATGAGCGTACATGCGAATTAACAGGGATGTAACTTAATCTTCCGGCTATTTCCAGATGTCCATGTGCCCGAACATATTGTTTCTATTATTCTGCTTATATCTGTTTCCTTTATCGCCTTTATTATTTGGGTCGTGATATTATC
This sequence comes from Agriotes lineatus, assembly GCA_940337035.1. NCBI lineage: Eukaryota > Metazoa > Arthropoda > Insecta > Coleoptera > Elateridae > Agriotes > Agriotes lineatus. Next base: position 63,044 of record CALNHX010007400.1, on the reverse strand, counting down.
TGGTCCCAATGCTTTTCTATCTGCAAGTTACTTGATTGCGTTCTCTACCTCTACCATTGGGCTATATGGTTAAAGCTGATACTGCCCCCCCCCCCTACATTCTGTTTTTCTTATAGCATTATCTTCCATGATTGCTTGAGGGATAGGAATTTGTTATTGCCTTAAATGATATCACCCGACGTGTCACTCCTAATACATCCTTTTTCCTGGTAATATTGTCAGTGAAAGATATACTTCCTATTGCTATTAGTATCCCAAATGTCCAGAATTCTTGCACTTTCTTTATATTATTGACTTTTACCTGAACAAGTGAGACAAGAGGTTTTAATACCACTACATACTTCAAAGTAGCTTTCCGTATTTCTATAGAACAAGTTATTTTGTGTCTTTTTCAATATTTGTGACATTAAATGATCTCTAATTGTTGAATTTGAGTCACTATCAAAATATTAAATAAACTATTTGTAGCTAGTACGTAACGTATGTAACGAAGGATGGCGAAAGTTGTACTGGGTATTTTGCCAGCTGGTAAATATCGGCCTAGGTTGGCTACCTTCAAGGTAGAGATATAACAAGCAAACCAAAATAATAACTAGTAACGAGATTTATTCATGATTAGTTCTATAGTGCATACCATAAACAATGGATAGAAACACATATAAACACATACCAACAATATTTAAAAAGAAAACAGTCCAACAAATATCACAAGTATATCACAGGTTCTTCAAAACACATAAATATCACAGCAAGTAGATCTATTGGAGAAAAAGTATTGCTGCATGATTCAATACTAGCCACAAGGTCGTTAGATGCTACGTAATCACTTAGTTAAGCGTCCAAATCATAAATCAAATAAGTAAACGCAGAAGCAGGTCTGATTCTATATACAATCGCGGTCTCCGTGAAGCGGAGATCGACACAACACGTGGCAAGACTAAATTAATCTACGATCAAAAACATAAAGCCCTAAATATCCAAATGGACTCTGTGAAGCAGAGTGTGCGGTCCAAGACGGGACCTGGGTGTCAACAGCGCAAGTGTATGCCAACGATCAACCCCGAGAGTGGCTTACTAAGTCGATTTTACATCAACCAAGATTTCGACCGGTCGGTACGTGCAGTTTATGAGATCCCACAAGGAGTGCTAGGACCTATAAGAAATCCATAATACGTTCTGAAAAGCTTCAAATCATTCACTTGAGGTCATTCTAAACCCTAATCTTAAAATTGAATTTAGAAACGCGCGGCCAAGTTAAACACAGCAATAATCCCGTGGGCGGTAGCATAGCCACAGCAGAGAGATAACTAATGCAAAACCAAATTGAGGTTAACACTCTAGGTTGTTACGCGTACATGAAAAAGTGATTAATAAGGGAGCCGTACAACATATTAAAGCAATCCGAGAAGCGGCTGGAGAAACAACCGGGTAAGTATACCAAATAATCAAAAATATAATTACTCAAGTAAAGCACAAATGTTAATACACAAAAAACAAGCATAGCTAATCTATAGGTCAGATTCAAATACACAACAATACATAATTATAACGCTACAAAAACCTATCAGGTATACACGGCACGAAGTGCAGAGCTGGTGAATGTGGCAACCAAGCAGTTCGCCGGCAGCTAGAGTAGGTATGCTCCGTGAAGATGGCCTGGCAACGGGCTGTGGATTACCCTCGTTACAGGGGCAGCGATCGCAGGGGAATGGCAGCAAACCCAGCCGCAGGGATGGATAACACGCAGGCTCGCAAATGCACAGCATGTACCATGCAGAACAAATCACTCCAAATCGAAAACCATCCCAGGTAGAACAAAAATTCCAGGTGGAAAGAAAAAGGCTGATGGTGACGAACAGCTTTGCACGTGGTCCCATCGGAGAGGAGGCCCAACAAATCCGCCAAAAGCGCAGCGAACGCAGGCAACATCACACAAGTTACCATAACGTTCAAGAGGGTTACGATGCCTCACATATCCTCTCAAAATGGAGCGAGCTATAACCAGAGCTCTTAACGAAGCAAGAAATCCAGAACAGCAACCTCTCACGACCGAATCTGGGATGGAATAGAATGAAAGTTTGCCAAAAGCAGACCACAATCTCAGGTTATCAAAAGTTCCAAAATTCGAAAAAGGAAGAAAAACTATAAGAATTCAAGCGTGTGTGCCAAGCTGATAAGCATACAACTGTAACTTACTGAATTTGGTAAAGATGTAGATAGGGTTGCCTAACCATTTAGGGAAAAATGTACTGAACACTTAAAGATACATATGAAGACTAGAATCTAATTATTAATTATTTCGAATATTGCACGAGAAATTACAAAATGCGCGTAACAGGTACTGGGGTGCTTTTTGTAGCTTTTCATTTTTTTAGGTATTTCCTCTAAATATGGCAAGCAAAACAATATTTAAAAAACTCGGTAAGCATGGATTCCAATCGGAAAATTGTATTTCTGAAATATGTTATGCTAATAAATAACTGGAGTAACGTCACGTTACTACAATTCATTCTGCTTTCAATAACCCGAAAAGCTGACGGTCGAATATAGAGTTTCCTTCGAATTTCGTTTTTCTGCAGAACCCGTGCGTATAAAAAAACAATTTCCTCTTTTTGTGTTCTTATCAAAAGACTTATTGTACATCGCGGCGGTGCGACGCCATAATTCTTCTTTACACTTTGAGAAAAATTGGTGCATTTTCTTAATGCCACATTCACCACTGTTATTGCTTTCGTTTTGTGAGCGCGAAATCCGTTTGCAGAATTGATCACAGACGACGATGCAAAGAAAGCTGAGGACTGGGGCAGATTGAGAAATATTGAAATAAAATTGTAAAGGAAAACGCTCGAATATCGAGCTTAGACACGTGTATTGTATGAATAGGGAACTACGGCAACTTCGAATTCCCACAGTTCGCCGTCTGTTTAAACAGTCATGAGAATGTAAGTCCCTTAACTAAAATATTGCTGGAACGTAAGAGAAAAGTTGAGGTACAAACTTGTACCAACTTGTTTCGGATAATGTTCATTGATTGATCGGCTTCTTAAAATTTCACCGTCGCCCTTTATCCCAAACCAAACATTTTTAGCTAAGTACGACAGGATAACTTAAGTTTCGAAGAGTTTCCGCCGAAGCTGTTATAAGAACAAATTTACCGAAATGGGACGATTATGCCAAGAAGGTTTAGAGAAATTCTCGAACTTATGCCGAATTAAAACACAAACATTTAGATTTGATTTTTCCTATGCGCTAGTGTTATTTTAAGGCTTTGAAAGGAGTTCCTGAATTAAAAAGGTTACACAACGTTTTAGAGAATTCTCGTCTCGAGCAGATAAAACTTTTTGGAACCTCAAAGCCGCCAAAGCAGCTGCAAGTAGGCGTAAATATCCTAGTGCTTTCCCGAGACGTAAACAAATATTCAAATTTGTTTAAATCTATGGATCTACGGAGCCCAGGATTTTATCCTGCGAATTCGGAGGCAATAACTAGCAATGGGTGGACGGGAAGGGTGAATGTGGCGGTTTTTATCTTACAATAGGTTCGAGCTGAAATGGATATTTCCTTGTCAATATGCGTTCAGCTCCCTAAAGACCTCCGGGAATTTCGGTATTAGGTATACGTTTCTTTTGAAGGTGAATAAAGCCACCATTGCGCCTGTTTCTCTTGATTTCAAGGTCGGAAGTGGATAAACAACCGCCCCGAGCGGTGCTTATTGAAATTTGCGCGCGGCGTTTAAAATTTGGAGTCTGCCTAAGATCCCCGCATTTTAAGGGCAATTTACGTGAAATTCGGGTTATGGCTGGAAGAGTAAAACGTTGTAATCCCCTCAGAGTTGCGTAGGTAAATGCGTGCAGCTCTTCCGCGTCTCCTTCTGTTTTATCCGTTCGCGGCGCAGGTTCCAAGGAAAAAACTAATTTTCGAAGCAACTGTAGCTCCGTGAATAAAAACCCAATTCCAGTTGACATTGTAATGGAGGTACGAAACCACAAAGCTGGGTCGAACTTTTTTGTACAGAAAAGGGGCTAGTTGCGCATATATCCCTGTCGCATTAGTCTTGGAGTTCCCATTGATTTTACTATTTTAACTCGGCGTTTTCGTACTTCGGAGTGGGTTTCTTTAGAAAAACGGATTTAACCATCCGGATACAATTCTTAGCGCCCTGAAAGGGTCTTTGCAGTACTTCTGCCCGCACTGATCAATAGCCTCCTTAATACATTTCAGTAGTTCCAAATGGGAACGGGAAGTGTTATTTTCGGTATAAGTCACCGGATATGTTCCCATGATGACAAATCGTTTACGCACAACTATGCAGCATTTGGCTTGTGGAATTACAACTTGTGTTGCGGAAACTCATTAATAATATTTAGTGCTGCGCAGCTTTTGGTGCTCCGGCGGTCTCTAATTAAAACGGAACGCCATTTACGCCTACCGACTTTATTTATATCTGCAATTCTTTCCTAGCGGATAAATCATCGGCATTAATCATCAATCATTCCATGTACATTCCCGCTGGAGCTCGCATGTCGAACGAGAAATCAAAGGGAGACGAATCGCTCAAGTATTAAAATAATTCCAGTCTCCGGGGCGCTATGCAGGATCCGATACCATCGGCAAATTACAACTCTAATTTCTGAGTGTGTTTACGAACATGTGTTTGCACGAAACAATTCCCTCCTGATATCGGGCACGAATAGTTATCAGCGCCGGCATCTTGATTGCTAAAAAAATGAATCCTTAGAGCGGGTTCTCCTCCATTATTTAAACAGCTTTTACCGAAGCAGGCGTTCCCAAGCAGAAATCATACTTTGTCCCGCTAAATTATGCAGGCGATAATTTCCACTTAGTATTGTCTATGAGTGGTGGCTTTTACCTTCTCGCTGGGGTGCGCACCCTATTTTAATATCACTTAATGTCGCAGCGCCGATAAGTTTCAAACTCGGTCGGAATTGAAAACTGTTATGTACCTTTACCCTTAAACGTCGTTGAAGGTGGTTTATACGTTCAAGGGCATTATAGATTCTTCTTCCTCTTTTTCTTTCTCCAATCCGCTACCGACTATTACGAAGGAAATAATTTTTTGTCGTTTTCAAAAACTACTAATGCTTGAATTTTGAAATTATTCTGTCAGATCTCCTCTAGGTACCCCCATGGCGAATCGACGCACTTAGCACATCGATATTTCAGCTTCACAATCCGCTCCTTATAGAAGTCCGCACTTTGACCTCTAACCATGAACTCATCTCAGTTTTTAAGCTTTCGATATCGCTGTAACGCATTTGTGCGACGAGGCATTGTCGTGTTCTATGAGCATTTATTTCCGTAGTCGTCTATGGCGTTTGCTGATGATTTAGTTCTGCGATTTTTCAGAAGGTCGCAGTACTACGTGCCGTTGATGGTATGACTGTTGGCGAAAATCCCAGAAAACCGGTATAATTTTGCCTGTCGACGCTTTCGTTCTTAGCTTCTTTGGAGGCGGGGAGCCAGAATGCCACCACCCCATGTTGACTTATTTGGTGACAATGGCATAGTGATGAACACAACTTTCGTGTCCAATGAGGATTCTATCAAAACGATGCATCGGCATGAGCCAAAAGTTCACGGCAGATGTTCACTCAATCTTGTTTGTACAAGGATGTCGACACGTGAAGTACGCATCGGGCTAAGACCTCATTTATATGCAACACTATTGATATAACCAATTTGTGGTTTATATTTACAGTGTTAGCTGCTGATTTAGCAGTACTTTGCCTAACTTCCATCACTGACTCCCGCTTTGGTCACAATTTCAAATTTTTTGCTGTTGCAGGTCTTCCATGCTTTGCATCAACTTACAAGCTCTTTCTGCCATGTATAAACTCATTTTCCCGTTGACGGATTGTCAGTTCTGATGAAGAACTCCTTCCAACCTCACAGCTGCTTTAGTAAAATGAACACCTTCCCTAGTCACGACTTTAATCACTGCCCGGTGTTCAATTTTATTCATTTCCAGAAACTATCACAACACACTCTACTAATCGAATATTAAATATAAAATTGGAAATTGACTTATTACAAGATACGAAATAACAGACAGCAAGCTATTGTTGGGTACTTTTCTGACATTCGAAAAGTATGATTACAACACACATGATCAAGGTTAAAACTACCTAAATGAGTGTAGCTAAACAACGGGAGGAAACATAAAATCACCTCCAAATATATACAAAGACACATATAAAAAGTGAATCCTTGAGTTACAGCTGTGCGCTTGATCAGTGGGTGTTCAAATTAAAACGTGAAGAGATGTGCAGCGTAATGTCTAACGACGGAAACTGAGTTGTGCACCTTGCGCGGTCATCATGGATTGATAGATTAAGTTTGCAATTTCTGAAAGCGAAAAGCATCACCAAACTACCGAACATCCGAAACGTCACAGCGGACTCGTGTTTATCTCTTCTGGTTAGCATAGGACACCATGCATCCGACTCTAAAGCACGAAGCTGCATAAACTATTTTCAGTAACAACACGTGCTACATCCGCGCGGCATCTGAAGTGACCACCCTCATACCAAGGCGAGTAATAAATAATAGACGCAAGTGGCCAGAAATATCCCAATGAGATCCGAATTTTGTATGACTTTGCTTTCTGAACGATGCACAATGGTTTATTATAAACTTCTTCGATAGCCGTTAAAGCATAAAATTAATCTACTTGCGTAAACGAGGAGCTACATAACGAGGCAAACGGCCGGTTGAACATTCAGAGTATTATTACGACATTCACTTCACCCATTCTTTCACTCGCATATGCATTTCTGATATCGACACTCTGCAGCCTTAAGCACTCGCAATTGATGAGCTGACATTAGTAGATTCGTGTAGTTGGTACCATGTAAAGTGTTTTATCCGCGTACTCATGTATGTTGATTTATTTTGTTCTCAAAAAAAGTGGTGTTGTTGTTCTTAACGCGTATCATTTATTAGCAAAGAGAGCAGTCAATTTCCTACATTGGGAATCCGCCTCATTGGCCCTCACACCCTTTATGAGCTATGTGTGAATGTTATTGTTTGATCAACTGCCAGCATTAAAGTATCAAGCGTTATTTTTTTATTACATACTCTTTATTTGCCTTCACTTTGCCAGTTTTTGCTAACGCGGTATGTATATACATATTAAGAAAAGTAAATGATAATGGGCACCCTTGTTTCAGACCCTTGACCCTAAGCAATGTGTGTCGGTTTACTCTTTGTCGATGGACTGTTGTTAATTTTTGTTTTGTTAAGGGTTACTATATCGTCTTGGTATACTATCGTCAAAGATTCTTGAACCTTAAATCTTGCGTCTTCCTGGCTCTCTCATTTCCCCTACTTTCCTTGCAATAGTAGTTTTAAGTTAAGTTTCTCAATTTATGAGATAGGCTGTCTTAAAAAAATACATCTGGTAGATTTTGAATTTTGTTTGAATGTAAACTTTTATGTGCCTCTAGATTGTTATTGGTATTGCATTATAGGAAATTCAAAGCATACTAGATGTAATTCTTTTTAAAACACTCGTTACTAATTTTCGTTTTTCTAAGTAATATATGACATTCAAAATGCCTCTAATTTATACAGGAAGCATGCAAGAAGTCTCATTTAAGTATATAAGGTTATACGGGTATCATGGTGACATCGCTTTTTATTCTCTTCTTAAATTTACCATCCGTGAAAGTTCTCTTTCTATTATTCTAAGACTAGAGCCTCTCTTGTAATATACATTGTGTAGTTCTGTAAGCATTTTGCCCACACACCCCTAGCAGGTGGCTACTATATCCAATAAATTAAGAAAGAATAAACACCCTTTCATAGAGGTCATTATCTCAAAGAGGGTCGGTTATGATACCTGTGCAAGTTGTATTCAGCTCAAGGAGTTAGTATGATAACATTGTGTGTTTTATTGAATATTGTTAGGTGTATAGACGCAATGACCAATTTTAGATACGTTTATTGTGATTCAGCTTTGTGCCATGCTTTGTTTAGAAGAAGTCGACTTAAATTAGAGTTATATAGCCCTATATGAACTCCAACCCCTTACAGCGTTTTTCACACAGGCCGAGTATACGGTGTATACTATACTGTTTTCATGTGTGTATCATTTGATATTATTATTATTAAGTTTGTATTTAAATAAATGACTCTATAGTCTGAAAGAATTGGGTTTTCTACATCTTAGTAAATATGATCGAATGTTTAATTATAGGCCATACATTTGCTATTAAGGTAATGATCGTGGTTTTTATGATTTTTAAAAGTAATTGTTTCAGCCACCACTTTTTTATCTAATGGGACCACTACAAAATTAAATATTTTAACAGATGGGAACCACTTTACAAACATGGCGCTCCAACACTTTATAAAAACAGGTTAGTTTCGTATTAATAATTACATTAGTGGTTACGTACAAGTGCGTTGCCTAAGTGATTTCATAAACCTAAGTAAATAGATGCCACAAGAAAACATGCTTTTTCGGAAATTAGCCAAAACCGACGCCACTTTAAAGGTTTCACCAAATGCTATTTCTAGGATAACCTTTTAGCCTTTTTTGGCTGCCCTGATGCAAAATAGGACACCAGGCGTACCCACAGCAATTTTCACGACGGGCAAGGGCTCCTCTTTCTCTCCGGTAGACTGCTGTAACAAGCCATATACCTCTTCAAACGCATCCTACAGCTTGCACCACTCCAAAACTGCTTACAACTCCGTGTTGCCCCAGTCTTAGGAGTACGCACTGCTCTGCACGAATGTCGCTGCGCCCTTCCGCTTCCAGGGCAATACTAATCTCGCAATAGCTCCAAAAGCTGTCCCAGGAATACCAGATACCAGTCGACGTACTATTCAACATTTTTTAAAACTCCTGTAGGGGTACAACGAATCAGAGCAACCCTTCTACAGCGTCATTCATCTTACATTGTTATTCATTATAGCTAAGCTTGCTCTGATTACATTTTATGTTTCAGTCAAGGCTAATACTATTTTTAATAGCGTTCTTAAAAAGTATTAACTCAAATTCAATGCGATTCATACAATTTGAAAAAATAAAACTAGCACATTTATAGAATATTTTGTAAAAGAGTATTTGCAATGCTTGATATTAATTGCTATCACAATTTTAGAGGCTTGAAAAGTGTTTATTGCAATACATATACAGTTCAATCTAATTATTACATTTTTAGTGCGCAAATAAAGCTAATTTGCGAGGAGTTACATTTGATCCATGATGGTAGTCGGGTATGAAAAAATGTTTCGACTGTCGGAGGGTTAAACGAATTGAAATTAAAAGGGACCTTGAACATTTTGGGCAAATGAAAAATATTTTACATTTTATATAAAATCGAAGTGAAACTAAGTTCATTAGTGAGACGAACTAAAACTTTAATTATAAAAAGCTCTGGTCTGCAGTAGGCTTCAAATTACATCACTGGCACGTTTCTGCATAATTTATAAGAATCGGTTAGAAGCAATCAAACGCCTACGGAAATAGCTGGACTTCTGGTGTCCATTTCCCATTGCGGTACCTCGACGAATACTTTTATTACGCAGGAGCTAATGAATGGCCGGAATTATTCCGCTTCCACTTTTTCGAATTTATCCTTCGAGCTGAACATTTAGCGCGTCATGCATCTAAATTAGTACAAATGATAGCAACAAAATTCCGCCTTGTGCGAAGGGGATGCCAAGAAAAATAATATATAACAGTTGTAATTTTAATATTCGCAAAGCAAAGTAATTGGATTACGCCCGAACCTTTGTTTAGCGTCAGCAGGAATACCACTTCAAGAAATGAAATATTCAAGAACGTGGTTTGGTTGTATTTCTGCAGATATACGGTTTTTAATTCCCTAGATTTTTCACTGAACACGGCGCGATTTTACGACACGAATTCCAAGCAGTTGCAAAGCTCTTTGAAACTAAAACGAGCAAAACCGCCGCTAGTTTTTGTTCGAAACAATTTTACTGCTACATTATTTCAGGAAAACGGGGAGAATCTTGCAGTTCTATTTCGTATACGTCCACGTACACTATAGATTAATGCTGCCTTCGTAAGTTTCTCCAATAACTTAATTCAAATAAATTGTGCCTCGTTGTATGTAGGGGCATAATTGTTTTCTTTATCCACGCATTCTTTGTTTTACTAAGGGGTCTAAAGGTTATCTACGTGGTTGGGCGATGTTGTCAAGAAACCTAAAATAATAAGAATCAAATGCTTCCACAGAAAATCAGTCACAATCGCCAGAAATTATGATGGGTTCAATGAAAAATGTCTGCTGCAGATGACAAACGCAAAAGGTATAAGAGTTTGTGGCTAGGAATGTGAAGTATTAAGTATAGTAATCCTACAGACATTTATGGGGTTGTTATTGTTAGCGGAAGCCCACAAATCTTATGCAGAGTCAACGAAAAGCTTCTGGAATGCAGAAACTGGAAGTCGTATATTTGCGACGACGATGTCCGTCGAATTTTATAAAACCTCCCGGGGTCTCTGTTTCTCCAAGTTTGATAGCCTGAAGCCAAGCCACCGATCTGATTGCTACCAGTCTGATTTTTGTTGGAAAAACTTATGTAATTAAGCAGCGGTGATAAGTGGGTTGCTGCAAACCAGCAGCTTTAAAAAGTTGCTAGAGTAAGAACTGTCGGATTTCTGAAATTGTCAAAAATCAAATTAATCGATACGTTTGTATTAAACGCCTAAGCAGTGGAAAAATGAAAATGTGTGATCAGAGGTAAACCGAAAACACCTTAAGTTCCCGAAATTGAATTTACACTACTCAGCAGCTTCCAGAAGTGGGATATATTTCCAAATACATATGGTTTTGGGCCGGTAACCTCGAATCAGGCACTTTGGCGTCCCTTTTTCGAGGAGCTCTCGAAACAGAATGCGATTAGACGGCGCTGATCATTGCAAGCCGTTTTGGAGGTGGTGTTTTTTCGCGGTGGGTAAACAGCGGTGCAATTCGAGATCTCAAACGAAACAGGAAAAGGATAAATATTTTCGAGGTGGTGCAAAGTGTGTTTGCACAAAATACGAACGGCGCTAAAGCGGGCGGCGAGTATCAAGGAAAGGAAATTATAATCGCAACGGCGCTTACTAAACAAGAAATAACGTGGAAGCAAATTTAATTGTAGGAATCAAGTTCTGCGAAGCACCTGCGTGATAATTCTAATCTAGTCGAGATTTAAATTTCGCATGCTCCTGAAAATTTAATTTCCGCTCACTATGAAGGCGGCACATACAAACGGGAAATATTTATAACTGTTCAAGACGTTCTTTGGGAACTCCAAGCCGGCAATCCGCTAAGCCTTTTACAAAACGATGAACACGGGCGGGCAAGTTCTTAACAAATGGACATCGTTAGCCCGAAATGCCAGTTTGCGTTATTAGGTTTGTTAAAACTTAGACGTGTATCTATTGCTATAAATTGCGAGGCTAAACGATAACGATGAAGAAAGATAAACTGAGAGCGGGGCGGCCCTGCTGAATTAAAGTTTCAGTGTATTATCCTTCAGCCTGTTGGTGCACAGATGAGGGAACATTACCGAAATATTTCCACTGATTCTTCTGTCAAGTTGGGGTTTGTTTTAACTAACCCGTTTTTCGAACAGTACCTAGGTAAAAACTCTATGAAAACCTAGTTGACATGTGTGGTTTCCTTAGAACTACTACTTTATTTAAAACCTTCGATAGTCGATTGATGCATTCAAAAGAGGCACTCATTCCTTTACATTATTTGATACCAGTCAATCGTTGAATCAGTGTTGAATTCAGACTGTTTACTCTGGGGGGAAAATGAAACTTCTGGGGGTATTTTTACCTATTTCCTCGCAATTCACCCATTTTTTTATAAATCAAAAAATATGAATATGATGTAGTAATGACCATTTAGAACAAATAGCTGAGGGGTATTGTGCGAAACTACAGAAGCAAGCAATTGTGAAGAAAGAACAGGGGGAATATTTAAAAAGTTGTCGCGTCTTTACACTACAATGAAGCTGTTACGATCCGAAATCACTGCTAAATAAATGTCCGCCCGAGTTTAACTCAGATTCAAAGATCTCGTACACATGCATGCGCTTTGGGTCACCTAGACCTTTTAATTTAAGAGCGACGCGCTTTTGCCTCCAAAAACTTCCAGGGCGCAGTTTGAAGGTGGTGATATTTTTTTCGGTTGCCATTTTTCCTTTTAGGATATCCGCATGCAAATTTCTACCGGTAAAATCGTTGCCCGTCCCCTTTTTGGATCGTAGCAGCCGCCGATTACTCCGGTATACGGTAGTTTTCCTATTTGAAGTAAAATGTTCACTGGCCACCTACAATCTAAGGTAAGACACGTTCGTAACTATTTTCACGCGAGCTAATGCTCAGTCGAATCTGTTTTTAATCTTTCCTCTTTTTCGAATTTTTTCTCTTCTTCTCCATTTACCGCCTTCTTGCTTCTTTTCACTTCTTCCCGTTTGTGCTTGCAATCATACGTTATCGCTTCGAGATATCTATGTGAGGATTCAGGCTCCAGCAATCGCAGCTGAAGAAAAAACCCGTGAACGCTTGCAATCGCACAGGTGGCCGCTTAGCAAGGACTTTTCCAGCTGCAACTGCAGATCCTTCAAGTTTACCCCATATAACAAGGGATGTCTAGTAACGCACTTCGCATTCCAAGAAAAATTCCTAGTTGGCAGCATTACGTGATCGCGGAAATTAGTCAACGAAGACCGTAAATGTTCAATTACTAAAAACAGAATTCCACCGCCCTGTATCGTTTTTGGTTTCTTACAAGCCTCGCAATTCAGAATTACCTTCTCAATTGTGAGAATAATACTACGTTTATAATTATGTAGTCAGCAATGACTGGTGCTAGAAACGACTTTGCATAAAAGTGTTTCGATCGAGAAGGCCCTTTGCTTAAGCGTTAATTGAGGTTTTTCGTTTACGACCTTTATAACTTCTCTTGATCGTTACCGTACGCTCGTGCTTATGTCAGACCTTTTTGTTTACCTGGTCCCTTCTGAACTTCAGAAACAAGTAGATAAAGGAAGAGAAAGGAATAAACACATAATGATAAATGGAGATTGAAACTCCAGGACAGGAAATAATCAGGATATAGGATATGAAACTCTAGCCAGGTTCGGGGGAGAATCCACCATAAATTATAACGGAAGAAGAATGATTGAATTCTGCATTAATGATCAAATGCTAATCGGAAACAGCCACTTCAAACATAAAACAATTCACAAAGTTACTTTTGAGGCGATTGGAAGAGAAGTGAAAAGCATTATCGATTATATAACGTACAACAGAGATGCGAAACATGCAATACTAGACATAAAGGCTATAAGAGGTGCGGAACTCCATACGGATCATAGACTGCTCATAACAGATACTAGATTCTATAGCAGAAAACCGAGAAAACCAATGAAATGCCAAAAAATAAAGATCAGCGACCTAAGAAAGCCAGAAATAGCAGAAGAATTTAAAACCCAACTAGACGAGATTCTAAAAGGATGGGAAAGGAAAGAAGCAGCGAAAGAACAAAAATGGAGCATAGAAAAGAAATAAACGATACTAAAAAAAGGAATACCAGAACAAGCAGAAAAGACTTGTGGAATAACCACAGTAAAAGAAAACCAAAAAAGAACTCGTTGTGCAATGATGAAGTAAAAGAAAAAGTAAAGGTAAAAAAGAAAGCTTGGAAAATATACATACAAAGCAAAAGAGAATGCTATAGACAACACTACATATTCACAAGAAATGAAGCCAAAGAAGCTATTAAAAAGGTAAAACAAGAAACCTGCGAAGAATTTGGGAAGGAACTCGAGGAAAAATTTAACGAAGGTAATGGAAGAGAATTCTGGAAAGCTATTAAAGGAATGCGAGTGAAATATGGAAAAAATGTATGGAGCATAAGAAACAACGAAAACGTAGTAGAGACAGAAGAAGAAAAAACCTTGTCGGGACATTATTAAATCCTACGATTATGCGACCTTTTGGAGTATTTTCGGTTCAAAGATTACGACTTTGCTTGTATATAGGTTTTTTCGGTCATATTTTAACGTTTAATATTTGATCACGCAGTCTTCCCTGTTTCTAGAAGTTTCGGCTTGCACCTGGGTTGTCATCGCTTCTGTAGCCGTTGCGAGGTTGGCGTTAAGCGCGTGTGTTCGATAAAATTTGAAACGCAGTTCATAAGAGCAAGGGAGATATTTTTCTAAATAATTTCGTTCTATCGCAGTCTATCCGTATTCAAGCTGGATCGCCCGACGGGGCGCGCGAGACCGTTTGTTGTTGCCTGCTTCGTGATTGGTGGCAGGTGGTGGGGCCACTCAGCGTGTTTTGGCGGAGGCAGTGTTGGCTTAAGTTAGTTAGTCGCCGGCTGGGACTGCAAGCCGGTTTTTTCGAGAGCTGCTCCATCGCATCACATGGCCTTTGGGGCCGTGGGAGGCGGCGCGGCCTTTGTGACGTAATGAGTGTGCTGTTACAGCGTGGTTGGGTTTTTCTTTTGGGGAGTGTTGGGAGTCGTGAGGATGTGTACAAATATTATATTCCCGTTTGGCTTTGGATTTCGCCAAGGTGTAAAGTGGAAATGTATGCTCATCTGCTTCCTCGTTTTTCTGTGGGCCCATCTTTATAGTCTCGCTCTGATTGACGGAACCGGTGGCGCTCAATTTACTTTTATTATTGTTTTCCGTCCCTTAGGCCGTTGCCCGTAGGTAATCTTGTGTTAGACCATCCCTTGCTCTACTGATGTCTAGTCGGCATATTTTGTTACGGGCAGGGCAGCGGCCTTAGGTGAGTCATTGTCCAGATTTTGTGTAATATCGTCCACGCTGGCGGTCTCGCGTTTACGTAATTTTTGTATGTGCCAGCGCGTTGTCATAAAAGTCGTTTTAGATCGTAACAATCTTAGAAGCATAGAGAGAGCACTACAACTAGAAATTTAAAGAAGACAATAACACGAGAAGAAGAGAAAGAAGGAGGGCAACCTAGAAAGAAGAAGAAGAAACAGACATAGAAATAGAAGAAGTAACAAAGCAATAAAACAAATAAAACTTGGAAAGGCAGCCGGTAGCGACGGTATAACCCAGAGATGGTCAAGTATGGAGGAGAAAAGGTATTAAAATGGATAAGGGAAACTAGCTTGGAAAGGTGAGAAAATACCAGATGGGTGGGAGGAAAATAATAGTACCAGTGCATAAGAAGGGCGACACAAACGACTGTAACGATTATAGGACAATATGCCTCTCGCCCATAGTACAGAAGATACTCAAGAATCTTAGAAAGAAGATTACGGGAAAAAGTAGAGGAAATACTGTATGAGGAACAAGCCGCTTACAGACCACAAAGACAGACACAAGACCATATTTATCTTTGTACTAAGAACAGTACTGGAAAAAAGATTAGAAAGGGAGAACCCGCTGTACCTGGCATTTATAGATCTGCATTCTGCATTTGACACAGTACCCAAACAAAGTGTATGGAATGCACTGACAGAACTAGTAGTAACACATGAACTACAACAGGCCATAGAAAGAATATATAAGAACGCACAGGGGATACAGTCACTTTATAGAAACAGTCTGGCCATATGAAATGTCACTGATGACATAAGACATAAAATGGCCGCCTTCAGTGGCGGATCAAAACCAGTGACGGAGTTGGGGATTCTTAATATTTCAATTAAATAAATGCTTGGATAGATAAATACATGACTGAATACAAAAAATGTTGTATCAATGACAAATTATAAATTTTGTTTACAATTAGTGCTCCCACGAATAATAATAAACCTACAGAACTTAGTCATTACAAAACTAATAAAACAGTGGGTATACAATACGCTTAAAATTATTTTACGTTTATATTCTGATCCTTTATATTATTCTAATATGCGCAATTAACCTGCTTGGCCAAAGGTCCCGCCTATTTTTATTTATAGGAAAGCTTTTCGATCACACCTATTTTTGCATATACACAAGACACCATACCTAAAACTTGAGCTTTGATAAAGTCAGTTTTTTGGACTGGCTTATAAGCCTATTGATAACGATATGTATTTATTATATGTATTTCATTTTACGCTATAAATTACTGTAGATATGCAAATAACCATTGTAACTTGAACCAAACATTACATAAATGCAAATAATAACTGTAATTCGAATCAAACATAAGTAACATAAATATTCTCTTAAAATTACTCATTTTCAAATCTAATGTTTTATATATAGGTAGCTATATACTCATACATTGCATTGCCACAGACTTGCTACTGTGTTTATTTATTTGTGAGCTTTTATTTCTCTTCTTCTTAGCAGCTATCTTCAAACGAAAAATTATAAATCTGTAAATTATATGTTTCTTTAATTGGTGACACATGGCAATATGTTCAGCGCAAACACTCTGCATTTTATTTATATAAAATGCTTTTATATTAATATTTTGGTTCTTTATAGGATTCCAGTATTTAACGAATATTTCTTCTAATTTTAAAAAATATTCAAATGTTTGATTATTACAAAAAAACAGAGTATCGTCTTTAAAACACTTAATATGTGATAATTTTGCATACCTTAAAGATTTGTCATATTTTTTCGAACCTAAGCTAGCTAAGCATTGTTTACATGTACTATTAGTTTTTCTTATACTATTAATAATGTAGCCACATATATTGTATAGCGAATTTAATTCGCTGTAATTGAGTTCCCCAGGTTGGTTTCCTAAATTGTCTGGCAAGAGAACTACTTGTTGGCTATCAGGAACTTTATGGGGAATAAAGTCCAAAAAATTTGCCACAAAATGTCTATTGTCCTCTCCATAGCTGCTGCACATCTTTAAGAAACTGAGAAACACAGACTAATTTAAAATTATATCTAAATTGGGAAGCATTCGGAACAACTTGTCTGGATCGTATGATGCTAAATAGGTTTTCAAGACAATCCTGACTGAATCTTGATGTCAGCAGAAAGGTGTATCCCTCTTTATTTAGTAATTCCTCTTGAATGTCTAATATAGACATGGTTGAAATTATTACACCCGTCTGTGATGGCTTCCAAATTCCTCTATTACCAACTTTGATATCAGAAAAGATGTTTATGAAGTCCTTCAATTTTCTTATAGTAGCATCATACATTTCTGGTCGTAGTTTGCTTATAGCCATAATTGGATGCCTCGATGTCATGAGTTGAAACCACTCCTCAACCTTCTCAATAAACCATGCAGTGGTTTCGTATTCAGGTTTTCCTAATTCCTGCGATAAAAATTTTAAGCCACTGCTTACATCGTGATGTATAACATGCGTAGACGTAGACACTCGCATTGTTTGAAAATGGGTAGGGCTTAGATCTTCTTCTGTTAGCTTAGGCGCCAACAGAAAACGTAATTTTTCTTGATGGCCTATCAATTCTTTGATATGCTGTGATTGTATAATGTCAGTTGGTAAATTATACTGTTTTTGAATATGTTGAGGAATTTTTATGATTTTATTATTAACCAGCATAGATTTAATATTTTTAAATAAATGTGGCACATCGGCTAGCATATAAATTTTGCGTGAAGAATCAAAGGGATGAACAATAAAACTATTGGCTTTTGAAAAACGACCTGCTTTTATATCCCACAATTTCCATAGAGCCTGATTTGACCCTCCCATATCTGACGTGATGCTAATAATATTTAACCCAATTGCTTCTGCTTTATAAATAATTTCAAATAATATATTTTCATAAACCGAACCATCCACTGAATTTCCAGTAAAATGATAGGCCACCGCTTGTTTCCATCGGGAACTAATACCGCCTAACATTACAACAAGAGCATGAGTTGCTTTTCCTGTGTGCTGTGGTAAAGTAACTTGCCCCAAATATCTATTTAATGAGGAATCATAAGTTCTCCCTGGTGTTATCGCCATTTCATCTAAAGTAATTGCGCAGTCTTTCTGTTGAGGCTTAGTAAAGCAATTTACTTTTAGTTGCAAGAAAGTGAAGACTTCATCTAATATTCCAAAATCAAATTTTAGATTTTGTATACGTCTTCTCAATGTTCTTGGCGATGGTAGAGGAATCCGTTGTCGTTGTAGTTCCTTATATCCGTTTGTACCACATACAAATTTTAATTTTAACGCATTCTTTACTGTACTGTTACTCCACTCCATAAAGTTTGTAGATTTACGTTTTATGGCTTGAATTTGATCTTTGTTAAAAACCTTATTTACCAAATTGTTTGATTCTAAACATCTATTTTCTCGTTTCAGTTTCCGAATAATTTTTTTGTAATTTAGATTTCTAATTAGCAGTTGTTTGTATTTTTTATTTCTTTGTTCTAAATCTATTTTTAGTTTCTTAATCTCTTCTTTCAAGTTTACATGAGAATCTACTTCATTTTGGGTGTGCTTAGTCACTGTTGATGGTACTTTAAAATTTGGAGAGTTGTTTAGAAATATATTAGTATTTTCAACGGCTTTAGCCTCGGAAGCAGACGATAAAAAGGTAAATATAGTCGGAACCGCATTCTCCTTAAGTTTCTTTTTGCCATCAACCCGTTGTTTCTCCCACATCGAATCTACAAAATGCTTGTCACAAATCCTGGAATTATCATTAGGATACCAATGTTCCCTGTTGACTTTTTTTGCCCACAAGTCTCGCCTGTCTCTATTTCTAGGAAAAGTTCTCATTAGCACGCAGTTTTCCGATTTGCTTTTGCATCCTACTGCACAGCAAAACCCCATATCTAAAGCAAAATTATTGAAATAAGCAAATTCTTTTAAGCCTCATCAGTTTACTGTTAAGAAAATATATTTCCAACTGCTTATACAAATTATTATTGTTTTTCAATTATGCGCTTGTACTTTAAAGAACTTCAGTTGCCTAAATGTCAAATCAAAATTTGAATAAATTTGACTGACACTTGAAATTTAAATGTTATTGTCAAAATGACGCAAGACATAAAATGGCGGCACCAATGGGAATCGTGACCATATATGGCCAGACTGTTACATATAAAGCGACTGTAACAGGGGAGGGTGAGAATCAAGGGGACGGAATTACAAAACTTTAAACTGGAAAAGGGGCTGACAGAAGGCGATTCATTGAGCCCACTACTGTTCCTAATAGCAATGAACCGGCTTATCCACGAATCTAAAGAAAGAAGATTTAACGTGAAAGTTGGAAACTGGAACTTGGAGCCCATATACATACAGTGCCTCATATATGCATATATGGTGCGGTTAGCAGATTCATCGAGAAAGCTACATCAAGAACTAGACAAATGGAATAAGGTTATTGAAAGAAAAGGAATGAAAATAAACACGAATTAGAGCAAAGTAATAAAAATTGAGAAAAATGAAACAAACGAAAACACAAGAATAACGTGCAATGGAAAAGAACTGGATGGGTCAGTAACTAGGAATACCTAGGAACGATAATAAATAAGACTGGAACAATAGAACAAGAAATCCTGAACAGAAGTAATAAAGCAAGCAAGGCATACTATGAAATAAATGGACCAATAATAACGAAAAAAGAAGTAAGTACCCAAACAAAGTTAAGAGTATATAAAAGCATATATGTACCAACACTAACATATGGCGCTGAAAGCTGGACGATATAAGATAAGATCAGAAGTAGAATAACCGCAAGAGAAATGAAATATCTAAGAAGAATAGTCGGCAGAACCAAAAGGGATCGTATAAGAAATACAGTAACCAGAGAGGAAGTGAGACTGGAACCACTAATACAAGAAGTAGAGGAAAGACAACTCAAGTGGTATGGACATGTAGTGAAGATGACAAGGACAATAGAAGCAAGACGAATACTGGAAGCAAGGCCAGAGGGAACACGAGGAAGGGAAAGGCCACGAGTAACGTGGTAGCGGAGCATGGAAAGGAGAGTAGAACAGAGGGGAAAGAACCTAAGAGAAATAAAAAGATTAGCAGCCAACCTGACAGTTTCCGGAGAACGGGTAGACGCTTTTAGGCAAAAGGGAGAAGGAAAGAAGAAGAAGAAGAAGAAGAAGAAGAAGGTCCCCTGTACTGGTATTACGGAAATTTATTCCCCGCGTTCTTTTTGCATCGACGAACTCATCGTTATTTATGTATATCTGTGCCGTTAATGCTTTTCTGTGCTTTTTTGTCGTCCCTGTGAATCAACGAATTCTTGATGTTTAGCACCAGTTACTGTTGTTTCTTTACTTTGGGTCTTTCGTCGTAGCTCAGTTACTCGGTGTGTTTCGCCGGAGCGAATTACGGTAAGTTATTAAACCCGGCTCCAGTATTCGTCAACGAATGGTTGCTCATACCAGTAAGTGAATTTATTTCGTACTTTATATGCCAATGATCCGTATCCTGCATTCTGTTTGACCTATAAACAAAATTATGGCGTCGCACAAGTCAAGAGTTGTTTTTCCAAAAATTAAAACTTTGTTGGAACACCGCACTTACCCATTAGCTGCTGTAAGTAATTATTTGCCTAATGAAGTCTCTTTAAATTTCGGAGCGTTAGTTTGTAGAATAAACTTCAGTTTTTAAAAGGTTTGCAGACCCTGTATGATAGTTGTAGAAAGTGTACTAGCTTGTGAGGGACTATGTGAAAGTAAATAAATCCTTAGCTAGTTGGTTTTCTCCTACAGAAAATCCAGAATTTATAAATAAGTTGTTAGACTCTTCCTAAAATAAACAGATGTCAACAACGATCAATGAAGCAAGTTTATTTTAGACATGGACAAAAGGTTAAATTGAAGAAAAGGAGAGATAAGTGACAGCAGGACCTTTTCGAGAGTAGCTGCTCCCTCGAATTCTTTGCAATCGATTGGGGCAAAGTGTATCGGCTAATATCATCCAGAGTTGACACGATACATTTATATTAAGAGCACCTGTGCCTCGTCTAGGCCTACGCTGATGTAGACACCTTGATTTCCAGACGACAGATAGCGCGTCCCCAGGGAAATTGTGAGGGAATTTGGGAACGCATTCGGGGCTTATGTCTTCATTATGCTCCTATAAACGTCAATAAGTCTTAACTTATTAGACAATTTTATTAAGATTTAAGCACCCTTGAGCAAATTGCGCGGGTAAATTCGGTAAAGTGTTATTTGTTTCCCGAAA
This sequence comes from Agriotes lineatus, assembly GCA_940337035.1. Classification (NCBI taxonomy): domain Eukaryota; kingdom Metazoa; phylum Arthropoda; class Insecta; order Coleoptera; family Elateridae; genus Agriotes; species Agriotes lineatus. Next base: position 41,940 of record CALNHX010007400.1, on the reverse strand, counting down.
TTCGTTTAAGTTCGCGACTTTGAGGTTTGCCGGGGCTTTGTTTATACATCGAAATTGGGACGTGCCTGCAATTGCCTCCGAACGTGGCCTAAAGCAGGGAGGAAATCCGGAAATTACGGAGGGACGTTCCCGAAATAAAAAAAAACCGCGCATCTGCTGATCGAGTGGAGCTGGCCTGCCCAAACTAGCCCGAATAAAACAGTCAGATTTCCGGTTATTCCTAAGAAAGAGTCGGTTAATATCTTTTATTTATTGAATTTGGAATGAGATGGAATTCGTTTCGGTCCGTTGGGTTACAAATTGGCAACGGCGGTAATCTCGAAGGAGCTGAATCGCGTTTCAAGTTTTTGCGCAAGTTCGGAAATGGCCTTAAACAATATAAATGCAATGTGCATCGGTTATTTACAAGAAGGGTCTTGGCCGGAGCCCGAGATGTCCGGAGATCACTTTATACCGATTGTTGGGTATCTCGATAATGTATATCCCTTACGTGCTTTAATCAAGGGAATTCATGGCGGAATAACAGGATAGCGGATATTGCCTGACGATATTGTCTACATCGAGCGCGGATGTTAAATCAATATAGGAAATTTTCACTGTCCTGGCCGAAACAATAATAGGGCACATAAAATCCCAATTTAAAAATTTATGTCTTTGCGCTTTATGTGGGGATCGTTTGATTATCACTCCGTCAAAAACAGGTTTATGGTTATGACGGCCATATCCAACTTGTCTTTCTGTCGAATTGGCTTTCAAAGTATACACAGTTAATGATAGGGGTTCAAAGGAGGGCGCCGCTTTGAAAACAATGTTTCGCTCAGCCTATTTCCGGTTTAGTCCCATTAAGGTTGACGATTATAACTGTAGCTGGCGATTGATACACTAGAATTCATTTATAGACCGTTGTTTTAACCTTCACAAGGTGCAAATGATCCTCGAGCTTTATCGTGTTTTCATATGAGAGCTATAAATGTCTATATCAGCCGGTAATGCACCGGTTTTGCTACTTTACAACCCTTTGTTATTTGAAGAACTAAAATTATTTTAGAGACGTGTCCTTAGAACAATCTTCACATTTTAATTATCTCGGATCCGATAGTTTTATGAAAGAGATAGAGATATGTACAACAAATTAGCACAATACACCTCATGTGTTTACGGTACTATAAAAAGAACTCTAGAAAAGAAAAACAAGAGACTGGACTTCTATGTCAATTCCAACGTTTATGTACGGAAACGACACGTAAACCATGACACCAAAAGAAAAATAAAATATCCAAACAGTCAAAATGAAGTACAAAGGCAAATGGGAGCAACACCTTTTCTAGATGACAGAAGAAGGTCTATCAAGTGCACTATATAGATACAAACCGAGAGGAAAACGAATAATAGGAAGACGACAGATCGAGTTAATACATGGCGAAGGACAGTAGGCCGTGACGGCTGATGGTGATGATGCCATTGGATTGTCAAGGGCATCCGTTCGTTCTTACTGTATTTATCTTGGGGTCATCGGAATGTGAGACAGAAAATACATACGAAACATGTTTTGCAATGAAAAGGCAAATGGTAACTGATAAAGCACTGATGGTTTGCTGTTCATCACACATAATAAAACCCATATCCTGGGGATGCTGAGCATATGTCAATGTAAATAGCAGTGAGTCGGGTCCTTCAATAAAAGAAAGTCTAAACGGGAAATAAAAAAGCAAATGGAGAAGGGTTTAAAAGAAGAAGATGACAAGAAAAAATTGCAACAACAGTACTACTTGGCTCATAAAGTAATGAGCTGCAGCAAATACTCTTCATTTTTGTACTGCCAGAAAGGGAGAAGCTCTCGGGAACAATGCTATCTGCAGTTCTATCTACTTTCAAAATAATAGACTTTCCTCGGGTTGATAGAAGCAAAAGTGCTGCGCAGAAGCTGAATCTCCTTGAAGGTAACGATTACTACTCTAAGCCGCAAAAGCGACATTAGGGGAATTTGTGCATGATATCAAGAATACTAACGACGAAAAATGTCATAGATGATTAATGACAGGGTGAATAGTGCTCGAAAATAGGGAGGCTCTCAATTCCGTGGTACAAAAACATACAAAGTAAGACAAGGTGCACATCTACGGTATCCCGATTAAAAGTACATTAACATATGACTGCGAAGCATGGCAAATTCCACAGCAAGATCAACGGGAAGGTCTCGTACGGAAGAAGTAAGAAATGAAGAAATAAGAAATATAGTTACGAGAAGAAGAACAGTAACAGAAGAAATAGAAGAAGAACAGGTGGTATGATATGGGTAAAGCGGGGCTCTCAGATATCTTTACAGAGTAGCAACCGGGTGAAAAATATGAAAGAAGGCGCCTTAGAAAAACGTGGAAAAGAGAAAAGACAGGGCAATGTCTAAATGATATTTGAGGAAAGGCGATTGAATAGATAGGAGAACATGGAACCTGAGGACCAAATTCGGTTAATACTGGATAGTGAGTGATGTACAGACAACGATTATCACTATAGTAGTAGTAGTAGAAATACACCTCTTAAAGTAGATGACAAAATGATGAAAACACAAATTATTATGAAGGAAGAAACTAAAGCCTTGCTGTGCTAATGAAATCTAAAGAAACCAGGGCGATATCTTCATCAGATTATGTCTAACGACTTTTGCACTAAGGCTACCCCAATAAAATATAATTACCTTTTCCATATACGAAATGTGATTCTCTAAGCCATGTCCAGGTACACTCTAAGTAGGCGGCGTGTCCTCTACTTAATCTTGCTTTAGTTGTTAACAAGACCTGCTTGCGTCTAAATTTACGTCGACGTCATTTCTACCTGATAGATGCCTTCCTATTGGATGTAGAGTGTCAAATTGCGTGTATGTTGCGAGTTATACTGTTTTTGCAATACTGACCCTACCTCTAACAGAAGGTAATGCCTTACTTTGAAAGTAGATTATCACTCGGTTTTTACTTTTCCCATAGTAAGTGGTTACTTCATACTATATCTTTTAAGGTATCTGATATATTTCCAGCTTATCGTAAGGACGAAACCTGAGAGGTAAGCTTAGAAAAATCGAAGAGTTTGTCTTCCAGCTATCCGTCTAAGACCATTATCATAAAGTAGTTTTGTTGTTTATAAACCACGAGGGATTTAGACCAAGACATACCGACATACAAGTAATCAGTTGAGAAACCGGGGAAGGAATCGGATAGCGAATAGAATATAGTGGCCAGCCCTCCGCCCCCCATATTCTAAAGAACACATCGTCATAACATCGACTTAAATCACAATCACTTTGACAATTCTGTTAGGGACTTATTCACTTGGCATAGATCATACGGTTTCTCGTCATCAACTTCTTCTTCGTAGTTATTTTGTATGGATTAATGATTACAACTCCCTTAAACGATTGAGTTCAAACCCCTACACAATCGCCTATTTGGGTTGCTTGTGGCATACATTTTCAATACAAGTTCATAGTCATCCCCAACGGCGTTATCCGTTCTGTTCACAATTTCTATCTTTTGTTGGATCAATCTCACTATATCTGTTCGGTTCTGTATTCTCATAGTTTTGCTGCTAACTCTGTTTGGCAATGTATATCCAATTCCAAGCTCGTGAAAAAATAGAAAGCTGCATTCTTAAATCATCCCCTATTTGGAGGTGCTATACGGTATTAGCAACACAGTAGAATTGTGATTTGAGAATTGAAAAAGTGATTATTTAGCTAGCTCTAACAATTTTCCCAGAAAAGAAGGAACTTCTTTGAGTAATTATCCCGCAAGATGGTTTGCAAGGTAATTGGAAACATATGGAAATGCTGTCATTTACCTATCTAGCTAGGGACTGTGTACAGCATTTGCTTGTATTTGTGTCATGCCCCGGGAGGGTAGAAGATTGGCTTTGCCAAACCCCTCGGTTTATATACCTCTTTGATATTCAATAAATGGATTTATTATTATTATTATTTTCAAAATTGTTCGAAGCTTTTTTAAATTATGACAAAATGGCTCCTACAAGAAGTGCTTTTAGTCTTCTATTCGTACTTGTGCGTATTGGCAGTAGGTACCGTTTAGCCTTTAGTTTAGGGTAAGTGTAATTTCTATATTAAGACTTAGCAAGTTATGAAGCAGTTGAGTTGGCTTGGTGGTTGACCAAGTGACCATCTGGTACTACGCCAAAAAATCTAGGTTTAAACCCCAGCAACTACAACGGCCACAAAAATTTTCTCCTGACTTCAGTACAATTTTCTATTCGGTTTCGGCAATTGTGGGGTTTTAATGCCTAAACCTTCCCAAAAAGGTAAGGCAGACAACGACGACGACGATGACGAATCAGATTAAATAGTAAACATGCAATTCCACTTAGATGGAGCATGTTTTGTAACGGAAATCTCATTCCATCATGGAGGGAAACTAAGAAGGACGAGTGCACCTTGGATTGGTTGAATAGGTAATATTGATTCATAGCAATGATCTTACACTTCATCCATATGGCTACTTCAAGCCGATGTAGATATTAGGGCTGAAAAGTTCTGAATACGAAAGTACTTAGATACGACAAGAAAATTCTGTCAGATTTAGGATTGTTTAGTGTTATATATTATACTGCTATGAACACATTTTCAGCCTTTATGATTATAATAGCAATTTCTAATATTTCAAGCATATCAAATATTATATTATAAAATGTTCCAGAAATGTGCAAGTTTAGTTTTTGTAAATAGTATAAAATAGCATTGGCCTTGATAATAATTTGCAGAACGATATTAAAAATAGTGTTAGACTTGGTTTCAACAAAATTAAATCAGAGCAGGCTTGAAAATAATGTAAAACAATGCAAGATCAAAGACAAATAATTGGGGAAAGGAAGCCAAACCGTGAAGCACCGTAAGCAATTGTTATTACGTCAATAAATTCTATTTTCCCAATTCAGCGTGTTCTAAAATTAATTCTATATCTTTTGGATGTGCTTTAGTAGCTTGCAGTGATTCGTAGTCCTTCTGCAGGGGTAAGATAAAGTGTTTAATTTGTGCATCGAGTGTTAGCTGGTTTGTCGAGATTTTGTACGAGGTTCGAGCAGTGCAATTGGTGCCATATGAGCTAGAGGTAGGCAGCGACCTTCGTGGGAAGCAGTTGGAGCCCTAGGTGTGAGGCAACGCCAGAAGGAGACGTTTTTCGCAGCGGTCGAGCTACCGGAGTCGTTCTGCAGGGCGTTCAGCGGCTTATATCTGCAAACCACCGGAGAAAGAGTTTCCATAGCAAAAGCAACAGAAAGGTCTTTTGTTTGTGACGTATATTTACTTACGGCAATTGTTATCACCTAAGAAACGCTTTCATTACGTAATCTCAGATGATTGTCGAATAAGAGAGAACTTGATTAGGGAATTGTGAAATTGAATCGCCGTATGTGAATTAGGCGATCCCATTGGTTAAATCAGCATTATAGAAAGTGTTTACAATTAATTTATTAAAAAAGATAACACGATAATCAAGTTCATAACAAATGTATTTCTTATAATTTACACAAGTCCAGATAATATTTGTTGGATGCAGAGACCGGATTCTTTTGAGATTATTAGAGTCATTTATTTTATACAAAATTAAATAATAACGTCCACAACAAAAAGAAACCATCTCTTTTCTGAAACACGTAAGACCAGTTGTGTTTCGGATTTCAGATTTTTTCGTATTTCAAAATAAAGGTATTGCACTAGGTGGGGCCTAGATCAGCACCCCACAATAGAACATTAATACTGCAGCAAAAACGTATAACTACTCACACTAACTAGAATAAAAAAAACTATAATTGCTACTAGAGTTTATTGATAGAGTACTATATTAATAAATGGAATAATTGGATACTACGTTATAAGTTGGGTGACGCAGTGAGTGGGTGTAGAGTTAGGTCAGATGTTTGCGCGCCAAACAAGCCTTGTTATGTGAAGACTAACGGTTCACGCTCAACAAAGCAACTTTGATTTTGGATTGTTTTTACATTTTGGAATTTCGGATACGGGATTGTCGACATGTAGTTGTTACAGAACTTCAGCACAGAAAGAAGCCTCGACGTACATACCTCTAAGATAAATTTCGATAAAGTTGTGGTATGGCATATTGCAGCCAAAAATTTCACACGGTTTGTTTGTCTTGTGTATTTATGGTTTTATCAACTGCATTGAAGTCACTCAGTTGTCAGTTGTACAATTGACATGTTGTCAGACTAGGTTAAGTATCGTGCGATTTTTTGGCTGCGATGGTACAATCAAGTGTTACCTTATTTTGCAAATTTGAAATTGGCGTTACAATGTTGATTATTACAGGCATGAATACATTTTTCTCAAACTAGTAATAGTTCAGAATTGCACCCTTTGGGTACGTATATACCAAGCACGGTCTTGTTCGTAATCAACAACACTTGACCTTATGAGGATTACGGATTTACTTTACTTCGCTAAAAATTAAGAAAGGGAAATGTGTGCTGAGTTTTAAAATAACAGGAAGCAACTATTTCTTCTCTAATGATTCTGTTTTGGAATGGTATACTAAATTCCTTCAAATAAATTTATTGTTCAAACCTTCAAACTGTCTTGACTAATTAGGACAAACGAGATATTTTTATAAGCTGTGAGAACCATGTTGTCTTTACCAGCCGATATTATACGCAATACAATACAGGTATAAAATAGATTAGCCATGGAAGTAAGTCATTGCCCTCCAACAAAGAAAGTCGGCCAACAGCAATTACTGCGCTGACATTAAAAGTGTTACTTGTTAATAAACTGGAAAGGTATCGCCTGCCCTATCAATTATGCCTGGCTCTGCAGCGCCCTCTGTGAGCAGATAAATAAGTAAGCATTTCAAGTATTGCTGGAATGCTGTGGCGTGAACGAGAGCAATACGAATGTTTTAAAAACAGGGAAGAAGTCGCCGAGGTAGAATTTGCAGCGTATTTTTCAGCCACGCCGTTGTTTATTGCAGCCCCGCTTGAGCCGTACTTTGAAATCGCCGAAGTCAGGCTCGTACTTAACAAATTAGCTGTCCCTGACGAGACGGTTTAACTGGAGCGGAAAGTTGCAATGGTATTCTTATTTTGCACAGCTCTGATTTTGACAAGTGGAAAAATAGTACAGCAATAATGGTTTCGGTTCTAGCTCATGTAGACAGCTTAGCTGAGAAATAAATAAGGGGTGAGGGAAGTAAAACACTTTTTAAAGCACATAATGTTAGCACTGGGGACTGCCATCATGCTTCAAAAGAAAACAGCTGAATTGTAACTTTTTTAGGACACGCTGGAGTATAAACTCGAAACTTTTACAGGACTAATAAAGTTTCAGACACACTCCTAAACAAATTGGGGCATTTGCAGTCCTCTGAAGGTCCCTAGCTAATTTCTGTATTTGCTTATCTAATTTTACATGACGTAGTAAGTAATAAAAAACAACATCCCAACTTCTTTAGAATATATCAGGGAAACTTTAATATGGTTGCGATTGAGAATGTGACTTAGCTCATAGAATTCCAATGGTTTAATATATACCATTGGCCTATATAAAGAGAAGACGTATAATGACATTGACTTACAAAATGTCTTAGTTCAAGAATAATGTTATATATGGGACTGTACCAATTGCACAGTAACAACCTAACTGCTTTGCAACAGTAGTAATTTAAGACACTTCCTGTCCATTAATTAAATATTAACACTGTGAGGAGTGAAATCAATTAGAAGTAACATGATCTAGCAACTGTTTGCCCACCCTTTCAGCTGTAGCCATTACATGCGAAGCCTATAAAACCTATAAAATCCCAACAAAGCTGGAATAATTGCGAGAAAATTCAAATGATAAATTAGATAGAGAGCTCTAAATGAACTCGCAGCTGTGCATTCTGTTAGTCTGTTTTTGCCCTTCTTAATTTTTCACTTTGTTCACCATTGTTCACCAGGCGCTGACATTTCCTCATCGGGGTTCAACGATATTGTCTACATTGAATGGGGATGTTAAATTAATACAGGAAATGTTCGCTGTCCTTTTGATTGGAACTCTGCCTAATGGGGCATATAAAATTCCAATTTGAAAGGCTGCGGTTGCCTATGTTGATTGCTGCTCGATAGAAGGCGACAGTGTGGGGCACTTTCGTTGATATCGGGTTTTAATCGCTGGCGCGAATGTCAGCTAAGATTGGTTTGGACAGGTATTATATCGACAGGAGAGCAAAGTTACTATAAATTAATGTTTGCACGGGGCTAAAATTAGATTTTATTGTGCTATGGAGTGGATTCTAAGCGGCGCGAATATTTTGCATGGCCATTATGAGTACGATGAGCTTATACGAAGCAATTATGATGCATTGTGTTCAGGAATAATAATGGCGCCGGTTGCACCTATTATGAAATTGTAACGTTAGCTACCATTGTGGTGCAAATACTCACGCATTGACTGGCAGCCTCTAAAAATACCTTCTTCCGCAACAGTTCGCGTCTTCATCCGCCCAATTCCAAATCACGCGAGTAGACAAGGATATAGGATTAAATTCCGGGAAAGTTTGAGCCGTGTAAGCATATAATTCGAATTCCCAGCGAGTCTAACTTGGTCTCACGACAATTCCTAATCCTTTCCAATTAATCACTTGAAAGTATATAAAGTTTGCAAGGATCGTGTAGCTTAAAGATAAAGGCCAACATAAATCCAGGACTAACAAAGAAGTCGGAGAAATACTAACAGTATTTTTTCAGTGGATTCGTTCGCCCGTAGCGCGGCCAACCTTTACGATTGATTTGTCGCACAGAGTTCTGAATAAGCTACTTACATGTATGAAACAGACCGTCATTGCAAGCCCAGTCACCCATCCAGCTTTTTCCCCGAAGTACCAGGTTAGCTCATCAACGCAGCCGTGATAGAATGGATTGCCAGTTACTGTGTCCCTGCACTGGACTGGCAAGGGCTGCCGTAGATCCAAGTAGTCGTTAGGACCGTCGGCTCCGCAGCAACCGACCTATAAAAAATATATATTAAGATTGCCGTCTTACAGCTCCCTCTCGAAAGGCTTTGTTGCGCTATCGACAAAGCACGTTGCTAATGTTACAAATGCTTATCTTATAATGGCATCGGTTGATTTAAACTAATTATCATGCCCTTTAGACTTATGAACGCACCGTAGACTTTTCAATTAACATAAAATTGATATTCAGCTTTATTCATATTCATTTGGAAAATAAATAGAACTATTAGATTAACTAATATTTCTCACGGGTTCGCTATCCATTTATTTTAATTATTTTTTAATATACATATGTAGCATTAATGACGTCATCATTGGTTTTAATTCAGAATTAATCCAAAATATTTCGAACATCTTTAATTTGAAATAGCCATGTTGGTTAGAAAGCCGATCATGTTTCTTTAATGCCTACTTACTTGACTTGCAAAGGGCGTGAAGGTTCCTTTAGCCGAGTGCCTTTAGTTAGTGTGTTACATTAGTCATTGGTGATAAACAACTGATAGTTTCAAATTTCTGGTAAACCTTAAAGATGGACAGTCAATGTTGTGAAACGAAGATGAAAAAAAGATGTTTACAGAGAGGAATTTTTGTCTCGCGTCCGTGGTTTTCAGTGGCATAAACCGTTTAGGGGGGGGGGTCAGAAGAGGTTCTAGTTGCCCTTCAACTTCCACATTAACTGAAACCCTGGATGGAATTAGGAAACACTTCGGTCTAAGTATTTGAATTAATGCAGAAAATTGAAAATTGCCAAAGAAACTGGGAGTAACTGGCATAACCTATAATGAAGCCTGTACCTTCCCGTATGGCCCTAAAACAGGTATTATCCATGTTGATTCCTTTTCTTGAGACGAATGGCGACGCCTTGGAATATCGGGCTTTAGTAGGGCAGATGATTAACTAAAATTGCTGCAAACCCGTTTTAGAGACACCGAGAGAGCGAATCCGCAGGAAAAGAACAGAGATTTAGAAAAACTGTCTCATTCCTCACCAAAACAGTACCGTTGCAGCTTTTGGCCAAAAAGTATTATATTGTTCCAACATCCTCCATGAGACCTTTAGTAGAATGAACGGAAATAATGTCTAAAATTTCAGGTATTTGAATAGATGTTGCGTTATTTTGAATTTTTACCGCTTTTGTAACAAGCGTTTCAGTCCTCAAGGATTTTGAGAATTCATTTCGCATTAGCGTACAGCTGAATAGCTTATATCCAAACAATAATCATGTGCGAATTCCTTAGGAATTCATATTTTCGTTGCGCTCCGCTCTAAAGTGCACGTTGCACTTCTTGCAATTAAAGCCTGAATAATTTCAAGCAAAATTACCTTTCTTGCCATTATACTCCGCGCCAAGGGAATACATTATGTGAATTGCATATTTGGTTTTTTGACCGGCAGTTGAGTCTTACCATTCTAGCGAGCATGTAGAGTCGCTCTCAACCCCCAGGCCGCGGCGAGGCAACTTGTTTGATCAAAATTTAACCGGATGTTGGAACAGGAATTGCCGCAAGTGGTAACGCTGTTGTAATTCGTAACTGTGGTAATTGCAAGCTTAACATCACCGGCCGCAGGGCAAGTAGATTTAATTAGGCGTCATTAAGTTGCGCTATGCAGATACACTTTTCGGATTCCGGGATTTTTTATTGTATTGTCTTACCGCTGCGCCGGCACCATATATTGATTTTATTTGGAATAAACAAATAGTTTTTTGTATTTAATTAGCAACCCCCTGGTGTACCGTCGCACCACTCTGTCCCGATTGTCTTCTAGCCGTGCAGCTTTTGTTACATAATGCTGGGGTCCTGTAGCTTTTCGAATAATTAGAAGATCCGAATTAATACGGTTTTTAAGGAAATTTGGACTTCTCCATCGTCGTAAATTGGCTGGTCAACTATTCAAACTGAACTGGACTTGCCCATGCTGACTTTAGCGAAAGGCACTCAGCCAAACAAGAATACTAACCCCTTCTTCCTCTTTTCATTGCGCGCCAGATATAATGCACGTTCAGTTTTTAAAGGATCCTAAAAAATTGATTTGAAAAACGAAAGAAGCTGCAAAAATATAGTCAATGCCTTCCATCACATCTCAGTTAATTTAAATTACTGTCTCTCAAATATATGTTTATAGCAGACAGCAATGTAAGAATGAATACGTATTTCACACGTCACATTATAACTTATGTTAATATCACGTCTATCTCGACAAATATGTTTCAATTATACCTAGTGTTAGTTGGGAATGCAGTTGAATTTTAAGAATCTATTATTCTTTACTTCGTTTGTGAAACCAAGCAAATTAAAGCAATCGGCGTAGATTTTCATCATTGGTTAGAATTCAACGCGAATGCTGCGAGGGTATTAGTGGTCGACAATACATTAATTTTTATATTTCAAACTCGTAGTTTGTGTAGAAATTCTGGACTGTAATAACATTAAAAATTGGGAATTTGAAGGTTTTTTAGAGTTTACAAATTACGTAGTAGAGACATTTCTCTGAATAGTGGAGACGATTGGCCTACAAAAAGAAGGATGGATATGGAATGGGAGAAGCTTAATATATTTATTGGTGTTTAACTCCAGAACATGTGCAGTAGCTTTAATCAACAGCACGGGCGGCTTGAATTTCCATAATTATGCCGAGCGCCGTTACAGTTCGACTCCTTGAAGTTTGGGGGATTATTCACACAATAGTCCGCCCGAATTCACATGAGACTGACCTTACCTAGATCTAATAGCCCGAGTTTATCTTTAGTTCAGGGCGCGATGTCGGCTATATTTAACGTTCTCAAAATTACGGTGGTTGCGCCCAGAGCAAGTGAACACCAATATGTAGTTTGTAAATCCTATGCACTTCCGATAAGCCATTCAAACGTAAGAGGATTACGGATAGTTCGACTTTTTAACGCTGTTACAGCTTTGCTGTTTTAGAATAATGGTGCGGTTTCTGCTTGCTTTAGCAAATGCAGTTACTAATTTAGGGAGTTTAACAGCCTTAGAGTTAGTAGTACTGATATTTGCACAACGGCAGCTATTTGGAAGACTTACATCCTAATGGTGGCGGAATCCTACGCGCTTCTAAATTATTGATCACATTAGTATTGACTTGAGGGGACAAGGTAAACTAGGCTAAAAAATGTAACCGGAAGTTTAGGTGGACCTTCTTCTTGGAGGAACTTTGGTTATTGGCTTCGACAGTCTTGATCATGCGCTTTTAGCAAGTGTACGTTGTGGAATCCAAAACAAGGTCAGGAAGAGACATATCGACCCTCTTGAGATGACGTGTCTTAAATTTCCACTATTGTATTACCATCGTCCATAAGGAACTACGAAGCTCCAAATTGGTGAAATGAGCTTTTACGAGCTTTTCTAACTTAAAATTATTACACTTTTTATCTCTTAGGTTGTTATTAAACCGACTCAGCCAGGTTTTATACAGAGTTGTTTTTCAATCAACCCAATAAGAGGCTGCTAAGCAGATAATAAAATTACCTGCAGCTCACGCGGATTATTTTGATAAATCTGCCGGCGGAGCCTTCGCGCGGTTCATAATAAAGCTGGAAACACAGTCGATTGGGCGCTCGAACCCGATTTTCTGGATGAAGCGATCCACGCACCCTCGAAATTAGCGCTGCAGTCGCGACTTGGCACAAATGTCCAAAGAGTTTAATTTCGGGTAAATATTTAACGTCCTAAACCCGTTCATTAGCACACGTGCACGCGGTGCGGCTCGCTCGCGTTCCGGGCGGTCTAAAGTGTTGACACCATAAAATACCAACACTTGGGGTGTAAATATTTTGCCGAGGTTTATTATATCGGATCTTCGAAGGGGATATAAAGTTGCGAAGAAAGGGCCATGAAATAGAGGTTGGCGCTGCTGCTCTATCGCCTTCCCCCTGCTTCTGCGAACTAAAATTTCCTGATGATATGGTTAGTAACAAAAACGTGTGTATTTTTATTTCGGGATGGTCCTTCGCGTTTATGCATTTTTTATTCGCCTTTGCTATCAGCTCGGGGTAACGTTTTTGAGAACTGGGCTTCTCGTAGAATAAAATTACAATGCCTTGGCGTAAGCTGGACATTTACTTGGATATGACCATCATAAATTGTAATAATGCAGCATTCTGAAAACTAACGTGAACACAGTTGTTGATTTAAATATTATTGTTATACTAACTCTCCTATATTACCTAAAAACATAACCTCTTCATGCTGTCTTTAACAGCAAGCGTCGATACTATTTATAGTCCAGTTTTAAAACTGAAGATACTCGCATCAGAGCACCTCTGAAATATCCCCACGAAACTAATGGCAAATAAATCAGAATAACACTTTATATCTTACTTGTGCCGCTGCTTAAGAATTTGATGCAATAAAGTGTTTGCGTTAATAATTGGTTATTTGTATATTTATCACAAATGTTATGCGGCGCATGTGTCCTTCAGTGCAAGGTCTCATTATAAAAAGTTTATATAGACGGCCATAAGATCATGAAAGACATGTATCATCACCACAATCTGTAGCATACTTAAAAAGGACAAAAAAGTTATCGGAATAAAAGCAAAAAATGCCTGTCAAAGAAAACTTAAAATTGAAGGCGATGTACGCTGCATTTTGCAATTATGAAGTTTGTCCTTTTCAAAAATTAGACACGAAAAATAAGCAGGGATAAAAGCTTAACAAAAATATCACGTCGTTTGTTACTCAGAACACTACGTGAGACTACGTTCGGTACTTGAAAAGAAACCGGGAGAGTATACTAGTCGACAACAAGGAGACAATGATTTGGCGAAGCAAGCTTTTAACTGATTTTTTTATTATTATACTATTGAGACGTGGCTGATTGAAAGCCACACAGTGTCCAGGGTTTGGCAGGGTTTGGCAGGGTTTACGTCAGGCGGTCTATGAAGGCGTCTCAACGGGATGAAAACCTCCTTCTAACAAGGGCCGGCAATTAATTATAGCCAACATTGATATTGATGTAGGGTTCTTAAAAGATGGGCTTAAGGTGTTTAAATCACGTAGGACGAGATATTACCAAGAAGACATGAATGCCGATCTGTTTGAAACCTGGCATTCTTCCGTACTGTAGCTTGTGGATACTGGTTCGGTAATTGTAATGGACAATGCGCCATACCACAGTCGACGCTCATAAAGTATACCAATTTCCGCATGCCGAAAATTTCAAGCATGGAGAAAGGTGTCGTTCACTGTTCACTGACAAATTGAACTTTGTAGTGCAAGTGCGGCAACCAAAATTTGTAAGTGAAGGCGACAACAAAGAAATTGCTACTGCTCATATCGACTAGATTGTCAAACATTATCTAAAGAAAATATTTTCGGACCGTCTTAAGCAATGGTCTAAATAATTTGCGAGAAGTATTCTTCATCAACTTTTTTTATCTGCATTAGCAATGTAGTCCTGGATATACGCCCTTTTGGGTTTTCCAGATTTCTTTGTCCTGAGCCAGTTGGCACCACCGTCTTCTAGCCTTTTCGATACAATCCAGCCAGTATCTTTCCGTTGTACCAAATCTTCGTTTAAGTAGCTTCCATTGTAATATCTGTTTTGTCCATCTGAATTTTTTTAATGTTCCGCTTGACCAGCCCAGCTGCATTTTCGTCTTGCCATATACCCTATTACGTCTTCCATCTGTGTGATTCTTCAGATATTTTCTTTTGTAATGCGATCTTTCAGGTTTAATCCGTTCTACTGCCTTTGGGTTGTTCAAAGTTGTTAGCACATCTGACTGTGAGTGGCATAGTTTCTACACTGAACACACCATAATAGAGAGTATAAAGGTGTTAAATATATTTTTATTTAGAGTTATTGGCTGATTCAATTCCTCAATAGATAATAGTTTTCCATCCAACTTCTACGGTTTGGTTTCCTTTACCGAGTGATATATTATGCCCTAAGTATACGTATTCGACTTTCTCTATGACTTCGTTGTTTACATACATGATTGCGTATTCCAAAGTTACCATTTTCATCTTTTTCCAATTCGTGTTTGAGTTTTACTAACTTTTCCTGTAGTTTGTTTATATTATGGCGTATGGGAAAAATGCTGTCAGAAAAGTGTCTACCATCGCTCTTAATTCCTTTTGTCTTGTCTCCCAGTTCAGCAAGAGTACAAACTTTTGAGGAAATGGTGACTCCTTGTCTTACTCCTCTTTTATGGATATTTTTCCTATTTTAAGAGCTTGAGTGGTATTTGCCTCAATCGATGGTTTATTGTATATTTCACGAAGTAGGTTTGAGTACACCATGCCAAATTTTGCGTTGTTCATGGCTCGGTAGATTTCCCATTGTACAACGAAAACGAGTGAAGAATAATTGAACTCATTACGGTTTTGTATTTGTGCTCATTGTATATGTTTAGTAGTATTGCAGCTGGCTGAGGACGTTGGTAATCGTCAAAATTGCTTGTAAGCTTATTACCAATGATTTTAGTAAACAGTTTATATACTTGTACATGGAGTAGAAAACATAGGACGGCAGTTGTTTGTATTAAGTTTATCGCGCTTTACGTAATAAAATTACTTGTGAATTTTGCCATGTTTTATGGATTTTTACTTCTTCAGTATTTTTCTAGATTCAGCGCCACTTCTTTTGAGTTTTTTCGTTTTTTATTTGAGATAAATGTTGTATTTCTTCTTCTGTACTAATGACAGGTAGTTTATTAGAAATTATATTCAAAAGATGCTCAGAAGATATGACCAGCGGCTCGGTATTTATTAAAGAATAAAATTATTCGGAGAAATTTTCTTTGATATCACCGTTAATATCGCTTAGTTGATGCATGCTGATTCGCTTTTATTATTATCAATTCTTATTGGTTTCAGTGGCTGATTTAACTAGTTCCGTGTTAAAATTCTCTTCTTATATATTTTCTAACAGTTTTTGTAATTCTGTATTGTTACTCCTTCGTTTTTGTTTCTGTTTGTGTCGCATATTCTCTCTCAGTTTTTACTTTTTTGTCTCAACTGTGTTCCCATTATTCTTCACTTATATTAATATCTCTACGTCATTCTTTAATACCACACCAATTTGTCGTAGTCAGTGAATATATTCGGAGATTAAAGCTAATAAACTGTTTAGATAAATCAACAAGTAGGCAAAACATTAAAATAATGAAAACAGCATAGGTATTGTAAAAGAGGACTCTTTCCTAGTGTGCACAGACACGTTGAACTACCGTTGAAACATAGCTTTGGACTAAGCATTATATTAACGTTGAAGAAGTGTCGCGAAAATCAACCAGTTTTTCAAAGTTATGCGGTTAATTTTACGTCAGCGTGCGACGGTCTTTTGACGTTTAAACCATGACCAAACAAAACCGTTATTTGTGTACGTTATAATGCGATCCAAAACACTTAAGCTTTCAACATTGTTGCCAACTATTTAACGTGTTTTTTAAGTTTGGTTGTCAAACCGACGCGACGTCTTTGGAATGATATGTTGTTGGACAATTTTCACCCATATGTTAAAGTTGTAGCGCCGTTGCCTTTCCAACAGAAAAAGTACGTACTTTATAAATTAAAACGACGTTTTATTAACGCAGTTTTTGGTTAAGTGCCAGCGTTATAAGCACATTACGTTTTAACAACAACTTCCACCATCAACTATTCGCGACAGCAGAAAGTTATTTTTTTATGAATAATCTTTATTGTGCCAGCTCTATAGAGTAAAAAACGGCGACATCAGTTGATAAACCAAATCTCAAAATAGTTTGAATAGCTGCTTCAACACTGTGTAGTTCCACATAAACTCGACAACCGTTTCATTTTAATGGGTAAGAAATTACGTTTAGTGAAACATAGGACATACTACCTACTATACATTCTTCTAATACAACATATTCTACTAGGCTTATGTCAAACTGGAATAATAACACAACGTTCTGACTCGCAAACTTTCACATTTTATCATTGACACAAATCACTGCCTAAATAGTGATTCCACATCACCAGACAGGGGAAAACAACGGCTTGTCAGCATGCTGAGTAACGCGTTTCAACTGGTCGGCACTATCATATGAGCAATGACCTTACACCCGATAGGCGCGGTGGCACACGCGCTCTGAAGAAGAGTACAAATTACGTGTGTTTGTGAATGTCATGTCAACGTTCAACGTTAACTACTGGTCTAAAATTCTCTTAAAATCAACTACATAAAAGCCGTAATTATCGCATTCTTGTATCTAAGTCATATCGACGTTAAGAGTTGATTACTAGTCTAAAAGACGTTTCATATTAACGTTATTTTAACGTGATCTGAAAAATGTAAACTTTTCATGTTTTATAAACGTCTTGTATATGTTTTAAGTGAACCGTTTTTCTAAAAAGTACTTAAAATCAACATGAAAATGTAGTGCAAAGACGTTGTTGTAACAACGTTATATCGGCGTTAAGAGTCAACTACTGATCTAAAAAATCGTTTTAAAAATGCTATTTTAAATGAATATGAAAAATGTAACAATTTTCGAGTTTTTATAAACGTAAGATCTACGTTTTACATTAACTGCTGGTATAAAATCAACGACATATCGGTGTCGTATAAATACTCTCAATAAACGTCATAATCAACACGTTTAATGAACGAAATTACGTAAACAGTTTATAAAATGACTAAAAATCAACGTTTAATTATGGTTGAGCAAATTACGTTAACTGTTTGACTAAAATCAACGTTTAATTTTCAACTAAAAACGACTTTGCAACGTTTTTTCGACGTATTTTAAACGTGTGTGTACCTGCTGGGTTAGATAGGATATCTTCAAAAATTACATTGTTTTATTGTTAGTGAAGTAAGCTATGCTTTCGTGCGATGTTTCTATTTTAATCATTACTTCAGCTTGACATTTAAATTTGAATTTGACATTAGCTACACAAAACAAAAGATGAGAAACGGTGTTAACAACTTTAGTAATCTGGCCAAGTAGTACGTATAGAGATTAAAGTCAACATGTTTTCATAAATTGTTCAACCTATAATAGTTCACTTTATTGTATTTTGGCCGTAGTTTTAGTTTTCGCCGTAGTTTTAGTTGCTGTTCTGCATTATTCAACATACAGATGATATTTTAAGAGCGAGCGATGCTGGTAATATTACGGTATTGATACTATTGGATTTCCCCAAGGCTTTCGACACTATTAATCATGTGATATTATATGCTATATTGCAGCATTTTGGTTTGCTGAGGGAGCGGTTAAGTTAATTGAGAGTTTTTTAACTCAAAGCCAACACTGTGTAGTATTGGATAACAATCGTTCAGACTTACGCTTTGTCAAATGTGGAGTTCCCCAGGGCTCTATACTGGGTCCTCTATTGTTTACTGTATATTCTACAAGATTATGTAGCACTTCTCTCAAACATTGCCTTTACCATCAGTATGCAGATAACACCCAAGTCTATCTATTATTCAAACCAGATGATGTTCAGAATGCCTGTGCCGTTATTAATAGGGAGCTGAACGAATTAGTTGATTTGGCAGCTTTACACTCGCTCAATATCAATATCAACCCATCAAAATCTGCTATTTTTGTATTTGGTTCTTCTAACCACGGAAATGAATGTTTACAAGCAATTCCAATTACAATTAAAAACACGCCAATTTCATATAAAGATTTGGGAGTTATACTTGATAAAGACCTAAGATTACATGAACACATAAATTCTTGTCTGCGTAAAGCTTATTGTAATCTGAAATTGCTGTACGGTAACAGGCGAGCACTAAGTGATAATATAAATAAGCTATTATGTGGCTCACTAGTTCTATCGCATTTTAATTTCTGGATTACACTTTATGGGTTCTGTATAGACAAAGCAACATCAAAGAAAATACAATTAGTCCAAAACTCTTATTTACGGTTAATCCACGGCATACGTAGACAAGAACATATTACATATAAAATTAGAGATACAAACTGGCTAGACATGGAGAAACCATGCTCTATGCATGCTGCTGTTTTCTTTCATGGGGTTATCTTGTTGGAGTCACCTCCATATCTCTACAATAAAATAAGTTTCGAACTGACATTCATAATCTCAATCTTCGTCATAGTGGCTTGTTATCCATTCCATTACATCGTACTGAACTCTTTAAACGATCTTTTACTGATAACGTGTGTAGAATCTACAATGCATTACCTACTGCTTTTAAGATGACTTCATTGCACAATTTTAATAATAAAACGTTAAACTGGCTGGATTCTTAAATATTAATTCATTTCTTTTAAAAGATTTCGTTCTCTGTGTTTGTATAGAATTGCATTTGATGAACATATGGAAATCACTCATAATAGTACACTTCATCTTACTTTATCTTTTTATTTCATATTAATTCATATATATTTTTTTATTACAAGTAGAGTTACAATCTATTCCGATTGAAATACTGATTCATATAAGTTTGATAATTTCGGCCTAATTTTTGTTGCTATTGTCATTGCTTGCATCATATTAACTTTCGTACAGTTTCTTTGAAGCGGTGGTAAGGTAGAGCAGGGGCTTTCTTTTAGAGAGCCATCTGACTACCATCGCTTCCCCATATGTTTATATTTATCTTTTAACATGTATTGTATATATTATGGTACCACTTATTTTGGGGAATAAAACAGTATTTATTATTGTTATTATTATATATTAAATAACATTAAAACTTTAGTTTGGCAAGATGTATATTATTAACTGGTAACACTTAACTGAGATATACTCAGGATTCTTTATATTTTGGTTCTAGAATTTAGACTTGTACCATTACTTTCGAAACACCCTAACGATCTCATTGGCAAGAATTCAATATAGACGACATTTCCCCAAATGTTATTCACTTGTGGTATGAGTCAACTTCTCTTCCTCTTCTTCTTAGCCACTTTCGGTCCATAGTTGAATGTAGGCCTCCCGAAGGAATTCCATTTTGTTCTGTTCTGAGCTTTCTTTAAGCACATTAAACCTGCTGCCCTTCTAACGTCATCTGTCCATCTGTTCGTTGGTCTTGTTTTTTATCGGACCATAATCGCAGTACTGCAACATGTTTATTGTCCATCTATTTTGTCTGTCCTTGTTGCGCGTCTGCCCAGCTTTACTTAAGGGGTGACATTCTTTCTAGTATATCTATAGTTTTGGTTTTCTGGCAGATACAGATAGCCCTCTTCTTATAGTATGCTATAGATATTCCAATCCTTTTCCATTGCCCGTTGTGTGACCACCAGTTTTTGTAGATGTGATTTTGAGAGTTACCAGTTCTATGTGCCATATGGCATTAGTGGCAAGATGCAATGATTAAATAATTTTATGTTTAGATGTTTTGATTCTTCAGACTTTCATTCTTAGTAAAGGCGGATCACCTGTCCTAGAAATGCGTTTCTTTGACGTTTGAATAGTTATATTATTTGCCCTTAACGTTTCCCTTGGGGGAGCTTAAAACTCCTAGAGGACGCGTCTCCATGCCACGGATAGAGGTATGTCCAGTAGATATACTGGGTATGAGGGAGGTTGCTCGGAAAACTGCATCATCAGTCATTGCAATAGAATCATTTGCTGAAGATCAAAACATGAACAGGCTGTTATTTTCAGGAAAACGATGAAAGTATCCCTAGAAGTGGGTTCCAAATGAGACGAATTACTGAACGCTTCTCAACCGATGAGGTTCAATCGGCTAAAACTCTCTTATGGTATGGGTAATGTATAAATGAAAATAATGCTGAGGGTCAAGCCAACATTATCTTTCTATAATACAAATTTTCAATTTATAACGACCGTTTTAAAAATTGTTGCAAAGACATAGCTGGAAGCACAAGCACAAGTACATAAATTATTAGTAAATCCTAGAACATCTGTCATTTGAAATTTGTCAATTTGTCGTTAGTGCATACACTTTATTTGTGTATATATTGAAGATATTGAAAGAATGGTATGTTGAATACATAAACGTATTATTTTTACTCTACTCTAAATGCAATATCCCTGTAAGAAATATCTATCTGGGGATACTTTTGCAAAGAAGGAGATCTGTAAATGGGTGTTGTTTCTTTGGAGTGGTTATAAATAATTAATTTGCCGTCTTCTTCTTCTCATTTTCCCCGTTAATTACCATATAGTCCTGTTTGACTCGCCTTAGTCATTCGATGAAGAAAACCAACTCTGGTGCTCTCTTTTGGGTGGGCGTTCCAGTGGTCTCTTTTCCATTCACTGTTTTTGGAGATTTATGCTAGTTTTTTGTCATTCATACGCTGTGGATGATCATTCCACTTTCTTTTCTCTTCGTCCACTTTACTCCATCTTGCACTTTTTGCTTTCTTCTTATTTCGAAATTTACTTTTCTGTCTCAAAGTGTAATTCCCAGTATTGCTTTGAGGATTCTCATCTCCGTTATTCTTGTTCTTCGCCTAGTGACTATTTTTTAGCTCTACTGTAATTTGGATAAGTTAGAATTGGCCGGACCAGTGCTTTATACAATCTAATTTGACTTTCCAGCTTCATGTAGTTGTTCCCCACATAAAATTAGCATCCTGCTTGTGCTTCCTTTTTTGTAAGATTTTGTGTTTCAGATGGCGCGATTTCCATATTGTATTGTTTTTCTGTGACGTTTATTTAGTGTAACAATCTTTCTAATCCACCTCAACATAACTGAAATATTCTTATTGCCATTTTAGAGCATCGATCAGTATGTCCATTATAAGGTTAAACGGGAACGGGCTCCATGAATCTCCTTGCCTTCTTTTGCTCTTATTTTTATAAGAAGAGTGGTGCTGGTTACTGTCGGTATCTCTATTGCACAACCTATATTGTGATGATTTATTATATGTACTGTGTTTTTCGATATTTCAATTCAGTTCCGTGTGCAGTATTCATGTGAATAGTTTTGGCCTGGTACTCAACAATGTTATTCCATGATAACTATCTGTACATGTCTAACTCTCTTTTTGTGTATCGGTATAGTATGCTTTGTTTCCATCGATTAGTTTCGTTTTGTTCTTCTACTACCCCTCTAAACAATTTATATATGTGTGACGAGGCCCTTTCCTGCTTGCTTAATTAATTTCCTTAATTATATGGATGGTAGCGACAACAGTGATTCTACTAGTTCCTTCTGTTTTAATTTTTAAAGCTCTCATCTAGATGGAAAGAAAGTCTGCCAAAGCTATATCTGTCGTAAGTAATCACCCACTGTATTACAAAACGATAATATCATCCAGATAAGTAAACGGTTACTGCATACTTCTGAATCCAGTAGAATCGTATTTGAGGGCGTCTCAAAAATAAGATGCTCCAAAACGACCCTGTAAACAGAATCATTCAATCCAAGGAAGTATTCCTAATGAGATTGCCAATTCGTGCAGAGATGAGCGCTGGATAATGAATATTAAGGATAGATGGGTATAACAATGGGGCGAGCGTATTCAAAAGCCGGTGAACCGTGAAAATTCTCAAGTTTACACGGTGATTGCGTTCGTTATCAATTAGGAAGTCTATAAAACGAAACAGATAATTCAATTCTAGTCTCATCGCGACTAACTTGTGTATTGATTGAAAACGTAATGACTTCGAACGAGATAGAGGATGCGCCCCTATAACTCTATATATGTAAAAGCAATGGGACGATTGAGATTGTAGGGAACGAGAGGCAATTCGATTCCGGCAGCGTCACCGACATATTTATTTATGAACGAAAGTTCCTTTTCGCCCTGTAAGCGCAAAATGATGATGCATTTTTCAAACTGAGCCGATATTAACATTTAACCGAGATCCGTACTCCCATTTTTCTGTTGTTTCCGAGATGACAGTCGTTTAGTTTCATGACGAAAATCCGTAATCACGCCCAATTCCCCAGATCGAGAGCAAGTAGCACTTGCCGTAAATGGATCCAAGGTAGCCTTGGCGGAAAGCCCTGGCGAAATGTGAATAAAGGGAGTCGTTATTTTCGCGAAATTGTACATTTCCAATAAAATATCGGTTTCCCGAATCAAAAGACGTTCGCCCGATGAAAACAGCCATTTCGGAGCGGAGAGGATTCACTTGATCAAATGTATTGATTTACAAATGGAACTTTAATGGACAACTTACTGATGTGGCCTCTCTATTCAGGTATCTGTGTGCATTAAGTTTCAAATTGCGGACCGAGCGCGGTATCTATTTAATCAAATATTTAGTTGCTAATGTATATATTGGTATTAGCAGAGTTAGTTGCCACCTCCACTGAGGTTACCTTATTTGAGATAGGGATAAAGACATACACCGCATCGCATCCGCATTCGCCACAAGGGGTTTCAGCCCATTTGACCCGTGTTATGCCGCTCGCTATGAGAGAATATGTAAAATGGCGCTTTTAATGTGTGTACAAGGTCCACTAACTAAATTTAACCGCAGTGAAACCCTAAAATCTTTAAATTCGCTCGCGGAGAGTGCTTTTTCCCGGCCGAGGCCTTTTAGCTGCAAGACGGCCAATGACAAATAGTACATTTTACTAACGCGGCCCTAATTTTCGAAATCACAAACCCAAACATAAGCAGCCAGTAAAAATGCAATTCAGTGCGACTTTATGCCCCTAGACACCTTGTTACAGCCCATAATGCGTTTCGGAGTGGAAATGAAAAGTCCCTCGAGTTTCAGCGACAGATTCTAACCTCTATGTTGTGGCTTGCATGGAGCTTAATTTGATGCGCACGTTCGTAACGAATACATACTTGAATACAGAGAAGGCAGTTAAATTATGAAAAATGGGGTAAACCGTGGAAGTTGGTGAAATTTTGATAAAGTTGGCCCTGAAGTAATAGGCGTTATGCACCCTGAATTGGAATTACGGAAATTTCTGCGGATGACGTCATATGTTGAAAAGTACAAATGAGCTGCTCTAACGGTAAACTGCTACGATGTGGGAAAACGAGAGAACTGTGTGAGACTACCGCAATCCTCCAATTTTATTTGGATCGCGAGGAAAACAGTTAAGGTTCCTAACCTATACAAATAAGCAACAATTTTAAAACATACAAACGGAGACAAAAGAGGAAGTTGAATGCTTTTCTAAATATGAAAAAACTTTTTCCTCACTTCTCCATTACAAGTTGGAAATTTCTACACTTAAAAATATATTTAGAAGTCAGGACTATTCTTAGCTTTGATCGTGATTTTCAAAGTCAATCTTTGAGGTCAAGCCAAATTTGTTCCACACTGGACGATATCAAGTCTGGGTGAAGTGAAATCTTTCATAAACGTTTATAACTTGCATTTAAAATGCGTATTTCTCAAATGTAACGTTGTTAAAGGGTTATGTAAGGCTATCTACGTGGCTGAGCTGACTAAATGCTTAGCTTAGCAACGTGCTGGTTATAGGTTTAAATCTGTCCGTAGCAGCGATTTTTTTTTTGATCGGCAATGAGTTTGAACGCATGAGTTAAGATAGCTTTAAGTTAGTTGAAATGTGTTTGTGTTTGATTCCGGGGAAGCGTAGTGCAAGCGTACTCAATTACCTCCGTTGCACGTTGTGCTTGGCATGAATGGTTCTCGACACCGGAAAGTAATCAGAAGCCAAAAATTATAAATGCATGAGCTACTTTGTACATTGGATATGACGAATTTATAGCTACTTTCACGGTTCAAGTCAACAAGCACGTGAGTTAGTAAAATCTCTTTAGTTTAATTATTTTAATCAGCTATTCTAGAACCAACAGTAGGTATAAACATTCTCATGAGAAAAATCTCAATAAGTGTTACACCTAAGGTTGTAAACAACAAACCACTGATTAGATAAATCTAATATTTGTAAATATAAGACTGCTCCATCCTAAAATAAATCTCATTCTGCGAAAAGTGTCATTTAAATAAGAGCGTTCTTCCAATTGTAGCTTTGCCAGCAACGTCCTTGTAAAACTCTTAATGTATAGCAAAATGTCATTACAAAGGTGTAGCGGAGACATGACCACGTGTAGCGTCCATAAATTACCCCGCTATAGGCTTACATAAGCAGCGCAGGGAACCATAAGTGGTAAAAACATTGTACCGACAAGCTGTTCAGGTCAAATCAACTGGTAAATAATTAATTAATAACTGACTGTTGCCGTAAAATGAGTAATTAGTGTCGCGAGTGACAAAGTTCAACAACGGCTACGGTATAAAAAACACGCAATTTAAAATTCGGTTATCGGACACCTTACGCCATCCATGAATTGCAGGAGATCTAGGTCCAAATAGCAGAGAGTCGCAGGTAAAGTGCCTGCACAGAAGGATTCAGGAAATGAAACCCTGGAGTGACCCAAAGCGGCGGACAAAAGTCACATACAACTTTCGCTAAAAGGCAACCCTTTGTAGCGGAAGGCTAATAACACAGTTCCAAATTTCAATGGCTAACTGCACTTACGAGAAAATCCGCGGTCTATTCGACCTTGTTCCGAGCAACTAGTTTCAGTGCATTCGGTTTACAACCTTTTGCACTCCGTATCTACCAGTCGTCTGACGTCTCGAACTGGCATCACTTTCAATTCGTTCTTCAATATAACCTGTCGAAGTACCAAGGCGCATAAAGTTGTTTTAATCGCACACTCTATATGTGTAATTGTATATCTTGCTACATGTATGTATGATACGTTTTCGGACTTTTTCCACTGTCTAGGGTGTAAATCATACAACGTTTCTGGAGTTTTGAACGAGTAACTGACTTATCTAGGAAGTACTGTAAGCTCGCAATGAGACAATAGTGAAAATTAGATGTCGATAGGAAAAGCACGAACAGCCTTTGGTACGATTAACCCTGTACTGAAGAAGCGCCATTTAAATTTCGATACCAAGGTAAGATTAGTGAGGTGTCATATATTCACAGTGTTACCGTACGGTGTGGAAATAGAGACTGAGGACTGAGGCCACCACAAGGCTTTATTAGGATTTTAAAATGCAAGTCTATAGACAAGAGTATCAAAATAATGAACCTGGAGTATTTTAGGCTTATAATGAATCACCCATAGGAATTTGAATTATTAGAACTCATACTTCAAGGAAAGGTGGAAGCTAGAAACGCGCAGAGTTCCTTGACTGAAAATTTTATGAACTTTACTATTATTGAAATAAATAATTAGCACAGCAAATAATAAAGATAAAACAGCTGTGGATTGCCAATATTCAGTGGAGTATGGCACTAATATAGGAAGTAGTAGGGAACCAAATTGCTAAGCTTCAAAAGCTGAAGCATTATCATTACCTCGTAATGGTGTTTATTAAGAAATTAATGATAAATTCTGAATATAGTTAATCCTCGTCAGAAGGATCGCTTTCCTTGAGTAATTTACTAGGATATACGTATTTATCAAATGAACTAAGATTTGAGTTTGTAAAATTATATTCATGGTGGAGCGAACTGGGGTTACAAAGAAGTTAGGTAAAGAAACATTGGCGCTGTGGAAAAGAAATGTGCTAGTAGAGAAAACAAGAATAAATGAGAGATGGGAAAGACGTAAAAATAGGGAACCCCAGAAGATTATATTGTAACGCTTACTCCTATATTAAATGTTTATTATACATAAAATGTATTTAAATTTGATACATTGCTTAATCAAGTGCTGCATCAATTCTACGCGTGAACTGGCGATAAAAAATCCTATCCGCGGTGCGCAAAGTTGCGCTGAATGACCGATCGCGTTGTTCCCCACTTCAGTAGAAGCCAGGGCAAGTACCCCAATAACGCGGCAGAAAAGGTATAAAAGAAGATTGCACTGCCAGATCCCAGACTTGAGAATACCTATCTTGTCCAGTCTTGATCCTGATCCCCTCCTTTTCTACCTGGGTCCTCTGCTAGAATTCGCTTTTACCTTGATTGTATAACTTTCTTGGGAAATCAAATCTCTGAGGCTTTTACCCTGACTTGATATGCTGCACTATCTTGCAAAGCTAACTGCTTAAAATCCATTTCCGACCGCCTATACCGCAAATACCGGCGCCCCGAGAGGTGAAATACTCCTGATAACCTCATTTTACTAATAATTAAACCTGTAGGAATCGTAGCCTCTATTCAGCTTGTGAGCGGCTAGAGCCCTGTAGCCGCCCTTTATAAACTCACCTGCGGGACCCCTTTTTGGCCATTAAAAGGTGAATTCCTGGACTTCGACTTTCAACTCCGCAGCCTGTAAATTTCCTACCGGGGGATTGTCAACGTCATTTTCCGGCTCAAGGCGAATAAATTCCATCTGCGGGATTTGACACCGCGTTCTCTCCAAGAACGATGCTTAGCCTTAGTAAGGTACCAGCAACCTCAGCACCAGGATTTAGGCACTAACACCAACCCCAGGTAACCCTTAAAATTGCTAATTCACCGAAAAGTTACAGCTTAAAATTACTGTAAACAACTGCTGAGTGGAAGGTCAAGTTTGAAGGAACAAAAGACCTACTCAGCCCATTTCCCGAAGAATCGGCATGCGTGCCGGCGAACTACCAATAGGGGCCCGCAACACTCGCCGGTGCAGTGGGTGCAGCTCGACCCACGAAACCAGATACCGTTCCAGAAGAACAGTTCATTTTAAATAATGTACAATTCAGAGTTATTTTTAATTAATCGTTGCAACTAGCTAAAACATTATATTTTGTGTTGGTAATTATCTGGTGTTTTTCCTAATCGAATGTATATTTGAGTGAACATATTTCTGCGATTTGAGCTTAACCCGAGGTATAAATCTTTGACGCCCTTAGTAAGGGGGTGAAAGTCACATGGCGCCTTTCACAGGGACCTAGAAAATTGCGTAACGTCACAATATTATAACTGGCCCAAGGTAGTACCATTCCAAGAAAGACAAAATTATAGAATGTGATGAGCTATGGAATGAGAGGTATGAGAAGAAGGAAAACACCAAGATCCTTTTAAAAAAGCAGGCGTGCAGAAGTACTACTTCCAGTGGATTTCCAAAGATTGATAAAAAAGTATACTGTATAAGAGAGGTATGGAAGAAAATTTAAGAAAGGTCAGCGGGCTGTAACTCTTTGGAGCTTAGTTATTATAGAATTTAAATAAAACCTTTTTATCTTAAAAGCATGTGTATATCGTGTGAGGAGCATTATGTTGGCTAATTACATGTTAAAATTTGATTTGCATTGAGAACAATTTCTTCGAAACCCAGTGGAACAGGACTTTCCACTTTTTGTAGTTTGTACTATTAGCTTTAATCAAAATTAGTAAACTGCTCTTAAAAGAGTCCATAATTGTTTTTACTTTATGTTTGAGCTTTGTGTATGTTGTATGTATTTTTGTATTTTCAAGTGGTACTTCGACACAGAGGAACCTGATTACATGTCACGTGCTAGGCTCACTAAGCCTGCATCTAATTATGCGCTTTATAAGATAAAATTACTCGGTCTGGTTTGGATCTAGGGTCTATAGCGCTACCCTCTCCAGCCTTAATTTTAATTTCCTGTCGACACGAGCCGAGGTTAAACGCGAGAGGAAGGGAGAGCATCACGCGTTGTTTTAATAAAATCCTTAACTATTCCTCTTAGTGGCCCGTTAGGCACGAGCTTCCGCTCTGCTAGGAATATTTCGTGACGAAAAAGCCTCTCGCCTTACTTCGGCGGAACGTGTAATTTTATATTCGGATTTCCCGGGTCGGGCCGTAGGTGTTGCGCTTCCAGGCAGCGGTGATAAATAGAATTAAAGGCATCGGAAATGGGAATTTGCCATCATGTGGGTTAGCAAAATACATTCAATAAAAAACCAAACGAGTTTGGCCACGAAGTTCCGCACGCAAATGCGGACTTGTTAGATCTGATGGAACCTCTTTGTAGTCGCGGAGATACAGCGGAATTACAAAGGGCGTGCACATCGTCAAAAAACAAATATATCAAAAACGAGATGAAAGCGCAGGGCTACACTCGAATAAACTCGCAGATTGCGTAGCACCATTATTACCAGCATCCCCCTCTTCGTCTCAAACCGCGCAAGCACGGGAAGAGCGGCGTATTTGTATTGGGGATCTCTAAGTCAAGTCCATTACTGCGACATACAAAAACAGCTTTACCGGCCGTCACGATATCCGGCAGGAACCAATATTTATCTTCGGCTTACGCAGCCGAAAGCGCGTGATATTCGGGAAAAGCGCTCGGGCTCACTCACCTCTTCTTGCACCATGGAAAGCGTGTCCCTGGAAAGCTGGTGGTGCGAGTTCATGATCAGCCGACGCATGCTCTCCCTGATTATGGTTGGATGCGCGAGTTCTTGGTACTGTTCTCCAGCAGGAATGCAGACCCCACTGAACCCACGAGGAAGGCCAGTACTTGGGTGCCGACGTACTGAAACAAAAAGTATTTTAGCAAATATAGCTTAATATCTATAGGAACGTTTTATGTTCAAGTTCCCAACTTTCTACATAATTAAAATTAGATAAACTGCAATAAATACATAAGCAAAAACACGTCTATTTGGGTAGAAGTAGGCGATGATTTAGTATTGCAAAATTAGTGTTTAATTTATTAACCGTGTGTACGACTGCTTCAGTTTTGAGAAATCGTTTGTCAATGTCACAAAAATTAGATGAAGTAGTAGCATCGATTTAGCAATGATTCATACACTCAAAATCAAAACATTATAACCTCTATTAAAAAGTGGTATTCATAAACGAGCAGGCTGTCAACATGAAGCTGTGATTTCGTTACAGTTGGCAATGCGTATATCGTTCCGTTTCGCGAAATATAGACATCAATAATTAATTCATGGCCTCCTAGATTGTGCGATCTGGCACCGCTTAACTTTTTTCCTTAGCGCTAGGTGAAGGATGAAGTATACACCAATAATTGACAAACAATTCAAGCTCTTAATGACAATGTTCAAGCTGTTCGCGGAATAGAGGTGCATTTATGCGAAAACATGATGGAGACCTCATCAAAAGGATGACTATTTGTCAAAGAAACCAAATAAACGTAAATTGCTTATAAACTACATTTCTAGAATTTGTTTAATTCTACGAGAACTAATTCAAATTCATATAAACAGCATATGGTGCAGTGCGCACACTTTGTACTAATGCGCTTCTTGACAAGATTTCTGGTCTCGTTGGATGTTACTTGAAGAAAAAAGAAAGTTTTTTTCTTATTATAAAAATTTCAAAAATTGCAACAGGAAAAATCATAGTAACAATTACACGTAAAAATTATGCAAGATAAAAAATAACTATAGAGAAAAGGGAAAAGAAGCTTAATAGCTATTTATGCAACAAGTGCTAAAAGTCGACGTTTATGCGCGAGACATGAAAATTATGAACTCAGCCTTCGGCTTCGTTTCATAATTTTCATGTCTCGCGCATAAACGACTTTTAGCACGCGTTGTATACAATATTTTATCTACGACCTTAATTTTACCGTTATTAATCTATAAATATCGATTTAAGAAAGGGTCGCATCTGCGACACTTTTAATTTATGTCATAATGAACAGTAGGCTACGCTGCGCGGGCGATTGTTTGGCCACGCCCTTGCTGTCAGGGGAGTTACGAAATGTAATTATTGATACTCCACATATGACTGTATTCATTACATAACGCTTTAATTACTTCAAAAACGCTTTACCTGTAACGCAAGAAGCAACTAGAATAGCTTTACAACTTCACTTGCAGTTCGAAATTGTAGTTTTGTAACCTCACTTCACTTTTAGCCCGTGTGCTAAAAGTAAACAGCTGATTTCTTTAAACACGGTAAACTATAAAACGTCACTTTTAGTGAAACAAGCTAGCGCTAAAAGGCCTACTTTTAGTAGTGGTCGTAGATAAAAGATATTTAGACAAAAAAGAAAGGAATGGTTAGAAAAATACCATGAAATTAATAAAGGACGACTACAAGGGCAATAGAACTGTTGGTCGTTAAAGTAACATAAAAGAAAATTGGAAAAAAGATTTAAAAAAAAATTGATATAGAAAAACAGACTCCGAAGCAGACTAGAAATATCAAATGAGGCGAATATGCTTAAATAATGGGAAACAGCAATTATATTGCAATTCCCGAAAAAGGAGATATAACGGTATGTGTAAATTTTTGTTTGTTGTATTACACTGCCAGCAGTGCATACAAGGTATCAATAGCGATAAGAAAACATACAAGAAGTATCTTAGGAAATTATCAACATGGTTTCAGAAAGACACCCTTAACCGTTGATGTAATCCATTCAAAGGAGTAAATTGTAGAAAAGGGCCAGGAATGCAATTTAGAGATGCCTAAGATTTTATTGACCTCAAGCGTCTACTAAAAAGGAAGCAGATTATAAAACTTCAAAACGTTAAAAAGATACATGAAAAAAGTTGCATTGCAGTAATGTGTACAGGACCTGGAATCTCGAGTAGCATAGAGAAAAGAAGATGAAGAAGAAAGGAAGTTGTTCAATA
This sequence comes from Agriotes lineatus, assembly GCA_940337035.1. Lineage (NCBI taxonomy): Eukaryota > Metazoa > Arthropoda > Insecta > Coleoptera > Elateridae > Agriotes > Agriotes lineatus. Next base: position 10,600 of record CALNHX010007400.1, on the reverse strand, counting down.
CTGCCATTTTCGGTATCACCGGATCCAATAATTAAAAAACATATATAGAAAATTCTAACTGAATAAGGAAGAATTAATAATATTTTTTACTCAGATTTATTGAATAATACACAGCATGAATACAGGAGGTAACATAAACAACGTGGTTTGATTATGGACCGTTCATCAATGTGGAGTATTCACCAAAGAGTTAGTAAGGTAGACCACTACAGTTTAATAAGGGGAAATTTAAAATAATATTGACTCCTTACAAGCTATAGTGGTGCATATTACCGACCCTTTGGTGAACATACCGCATTTGTGAATGCACCACAATCGTGGAACATTGTTTCTTATGTTATGCCATGAATATTATTAATTCTCTTTCATTCCGCCACAATTTTAACAGCGATTTACTTTTTAACCTTTATCCTACACTTTCATTCCTTCGTTCACCTGAAATTGTAGCGGAATGAGGGGGGGGGGATTATTAATAACAATTTACCCAGTGTTATTGAACACTACGCAGCATGAATACTCGTACATTACTTAACATATACAACAAAACGTTGTCTGATTGTGGTCCGTTCACCTATGTGTTGTCGTTAGGGTAGACCGCTTCAGAACATAGATGCAGGTAATGTAATAACGAGTAGCATACACATAATAAGAGGTAGAAACTTTATCAACACTGATGTTTACTATATCACTGATTGGAGTTATTTGAAAGAAATGGAAAATTTATATACAGAAAATGGAATGATGCATAGCATGCAGAAAAGAAACGGTATGTACTATACTACTAGATGCAATAATAAAAAACATACATACAGGACATGGAATGGCGAATAGCATATAGAAAAGAAAAGGGATGCCACAGGAAGAACCTTTATCACCACTACTGATTACTCTGTCACTGGATGCATTAATAAAAAGATATAAAACGTAGATGAGACGCAGGACATTAAACGAAGGATAACATGCAGATAATAATAGGGACAAGACAGTAAGATAAGTATCTTTATCAGCACCGCTATGTAATGTATCACTGAATTGAATAATTTAAAAAATAGAAAACTTAGATACATAACATGAAGTGACGGATAGGATACAGGTAAAAGGGTACTTTATGAGCACTACTGTTTACTGTATCGCTGCAGACAATAATAAAAGATATAAAACCTAGACGCAGGACATAGAAAGCCGGACAACATACAGATAAGTGTCATTATCAGCACCACTGTTTAATGCGTTACTGAAAGAAAGAATTTATAAAAATAGAAAACTTAGATACATAACATGAAATGACTAATAAGTTACAGAAAAAGAGGTGTGAGAGAGAAAGATCCTTTATCAGCACTGCTCTTTACTGTATCACTGGGTGCAATAATAAAAAGATACAAAACCTAGATGGAGGACATGAAACGACAGATAGCATACAGATAATAATAGGGGCGAGACAGCAAGCTAAGTATCTTTGTCAACACCACTGTTTAATGTACCACTGAATTGAATAATTTAAAAAAAAACAAATAACTTAAATACTGTGAGAGGACGCGACTTATAGGTAATGGACACAAACATGAACAATTATTATTAGATGCTTAAGTTTTTCGTTTGAATTTAGTAATTACGATATGCAGAAGGTTTTTTCCCCAATGTAAGGAATTGTTGCACGTGCAGGCATATTAATGATAGATTAAGGTTCGGCCCACAGCTGCGACTGCGGGCGTATTAAGTTACACACACAGGGCCCTGAACAGTAGAGTTTTTTTTGCTTTCAGCTTAATAGTGAATTATGTGGCCACATAATTCACACTTTTCTTACAGGAAACTGGAGATATTTGGGCATAGTCTAATTGGGAAATTCGTCACGCGGCGAAAGCCAAATAGGGATTAAAGTGGCAATTTACGACTCAGGGTGTTAGTCACCCACATCGAGGGCACCGAAAATATTATAATACGATTTAAATTGCGGTAGAAATACTGCGTCATAATGGAAACATTATGATTGGATGATTACCCAGCGGAAACGCTGTGATTGGATATGGGGTGGAAACACCACTGTATGCCCGAGAGGGGATACCCACTGCGAGCGGCTATTTAAAGGGAAACTCGAGGGAGTCAGACGACAGTTTTTGGGCACCTTACTTGATCCCTAATTCCGCGGTTGTCGCTACATTTTAATTGGCGGGCGAGCTTCTCGCTACTGCAGGTTAAGGGCAGACGACGGTGGTTTTCCTTATCCCTAATTCCGCGGTTGTCGCTACATTTTAATCGGCGGGCGAGCTTCTCGCTACTGGAGGTTAAGGGCAGACGACGGTGGTTTTCCTTATCCCTAATTCCGCGGTTGTCGCTACATTTTAATCGGCGGGCGAGCTTCTCGCTACTGCAGGTTAAGGGCAGACGACGGTGGTTTTCCTTATCCCTAATTACGCGGTTGTCGCTACAGCAGGTGGAGAGCAGCGGCGCAATTTCCTTCACTGATAAATTTCCTTTACACACTCTCAAGTCCTTCCTTGCACTGACTAAGTCACCGTATTGCTATTATTACACCAAAAATTGAAGAGCATTACATTTCCCATTAGACTGTGCCCACTGCAGAAAGGTAAAGGGAACAATTTGATTGTTAAATTTAGTTTTATATACGAGAGTATAGGGTTTATTGCTTAAATAAATGTATAAAGCGTTTTTGGCGTTTTATTTCATCAAAGTGTGTGTATGAGCCTACTTAAATGAAGAACTTGCAGTTACAAGGGTTATAAGAACCCTAAGGGTACACAAGTTACGAGAACTTGTTTAAAGCATTCATAAAATCTGTTAAATTAAAACAAAGTGATGTACACAACGTAGGGGGTTATAGATCACTACAGGCCATCAGAAGACAACGACGTGCGCATTTACGACACCACAAGTCTGTCTCGTTACAGAAATTTGGTGCCGTGACCAGGATTTAAGTCAGATAAAAGGCTCACACTCACACAATAAAAAAATAATATCGAGATGACGGACATAACTCCAGAACAAGTAGTCGGGGAAGACAACGAAGAAAACGAAATTGATGCAGGGGTGCGCACAGTAACTGTGCCAAATTGGTTTTTTGAATGGGCAGAAGCCCATCAAACGATCGAACAAGAACAACAAACCGCTCTTAAGGATTTTATGGTAGGAATGATGACCAAGGTGCAAAAGATGGCGGAATCAGTATCACTAATGAATTCCGCAACTACAAGTTCAATAGGTGCATCCGACGCAAGAAAATTGAAGCCAAGCAACGAAGATGATGGTGAAAGAAGGTCCGAAGGCGAAAACCAATCCCATATTACAAACGAGCTGGATATGCAGACAACTAGTACACCTGAGACGACACTTGTAACCAGTAACACCGCAGAGGAGAAAACACTAAGGCAGCCTTCAACATCAAGCAGTGCGCCTAACTACTCTATGTTACCACCATTACCATGGCAACACCCGTTTTTACTAGCAACATTACCTGAAAAGCCGATTTTCAGAGGAAATTCTGAACAAAACCCAGTTGATTTCTTAGATCAGCTAAAAATGTACTGCGATAGATTGAAACTGGATTCCCAGCAACAGCTAGAAATAGCGTTAGAGTCCCTGAGAGGCCCAGCTCGCCATTGGAAGGCAATTTACGAAAGTAAATGGAAAACCTTTGGAGAATTCAAAGAAGATTTTTTGCACACCTTCTGGTCAGAATTAGAACAATCATCATTTAGAAATGAGTTAAATTCGGCGAAATGGAGACCGGAAGGGCAAACAAACCATGCTAGAACATTTTTCATTTTTTGTCAGTCGTGCACGGAGATTAACACCTTCAATTCCAGAACAGCTGTTATTGTCTGATATAATGAAACATTTTCCGGACAAGATTCGTTCACTCTGGGAAATATGTAAAAGCTCAGAGTTAACGGATGCAGCAGAATTCCTGCGAAAACAGGATTCGATTAATTGCGATACTAAAAGCTTCAAAAGTAGGCCGAATCCTGACCCATATATTCAAACCGTTATGACATCTGATACTTATAGCCAAGGACACTTCGGGCGCCCAGACCGGCCAAGATATACAAAAAACACGACATTCCGAAAAATCAACCGTTATGATGGCGGTAATAAATATTTCAAAGCAGCCCCATACCATAAATCAGAGACACAAGCGCGTGCCACCTTTCAAAATAATAAGCAGAACAACCAAGGACCCGAGCAGCAAAAAAACTCCATGAGGGGCGGCGGTCTACTACGACGATAAATGCCGCCCGGAACGAATTATTGCCGTATCGGTCAAATACCGAATTACCACAGCGCCCTCAAGGCAAGGCGATAGGAAACACCAACGAATTTTGGCCAGCTGTTAATGTAATTAAAAGGAAACCAAATGAAAAAATTTATTTAAGAAGTAATAAAGGAAACCTGCCAAGAGCTCAGCTCGTTTGGCAATACGAATTCTTTCCGTGGACCATTCAAAGGACCCCAGTAACCATAAAGGTGTTGTCCCTGCAGGGGGCGGCTACAACTGAAATGGAAGGTGCGGAAATTGACTCGGGAAAACAATTACGTGTTTTACCAGAGATATTGGTACTCGGACCTTCTGGTAAATTATTGGCATTACTAGACACCGGTAGCGAAGTTACATGCATATGCGAGGACGAGTTTAATAATGTTATTGCTTCAAATACAAAAATCGAAGTACTACCAGTTCCATCGTTACAGCTAAGAGGGACAGTTGGGAAACCAACATCTCGTATAAAACTACAGGCGTTAATACCGTTAGAATTCCAAGGATTTCGTTTATACGTTGAATGTCTAGTTATTAAAAATTTAGTTAAGCCATTAATATTAGGATCAGATTGGTTGACACGGTATTCGGCTGTCATTTATTATAATCAACGGGAATTGCAAATTACGACTTTTCCGGGAAAGACACTAACAATTCCTTTTTACTCAGACAACAATTTCACTACAGATAACAGCGAATTCTTTACCGAGGAAACGCCCATGTTAGCCGCTATTAACACTCAAGTTGCAGAATCTGAAGAAGCTCTACACGAAAAAGCAAGAAAAACTGACTTGAGCACAAGCCAACAAAAAGAACTCTTCGAAATTTTAAAGAATTTTCAACAGATATTTTCGAAGCAACCTGGGCTAACCCATCTATATGAGCATGAAATACGGATGAGAGATGACAAACCCTTTGTACGGCGTTCGTATCCGGTACCTTTTGCACTACGACCCGCAGTGGAAGTAGCCATTAATGAAATGCTGGAACTAGGAATAATAAAACGCGAACCTACGAACTACGTCAGTCCTCTTATAGTAGTTAAAAAGAAAGATAACACGGTAAGAATTTGTTTGGATGCAAGACACCTGAATGAGCACATGATTGCCGACTGCGAAACACCACCACCAGTAGAAGAGTTATTGCAGAGGTTTCATAATGTAAAGTACATAACTACAGTAGATTTACGTTCTTCATTTTGGCAAATACCGCTGGCAAAGCAATCGCAACATCTTACAGGATTTTTATATAACGGACGTAGTTTCGTGTACCAAGTTCTGCCGTTTGGTCTCCGCACTTCCGTGGGCAGTTTTTCAAGAGCTATGGATGTCATCTTAGGGCCGGAAGTCCGCGAATTTGCTATCAACTACATCGACGATCTAATAGTAGCTTCGCCGGATTTTTCCAGCCATTTAGAACATTTACAACAGGTTTTTCAACGCTTACAAAATGCAGGACTTACAGTTAATTTACAAAAATCCAATTTTATACAAAAAGAAACAAAGTTTTTGGGACACATACTCACTCCTGAAGGAGTAACAGCGGACCCGGAAAAAATAAAAGCGATTCAAGACTTTCCAGCGCCGAAGAAATTAAAGCAGTTGAGAGCATTTCTGGGCTTATGCAACTTCTACCGTAGATTTTCCTGTCAATATAGCGAGGCTACAAGAAGTTTGACGTGTTTACTAAAAAAGGATGCCAAGTGGCAGTGGGGACAAAAGGAACAAGAGGCATTTGCTAAAGTTAAGCAACTCTTTTTAAACACAGTTATGCTGATACATCCAAGGCCCGCTTTAACATTCCAAATTCAATGTGATAGCTCGGCGTATGGTCTAGGAGCAGTACTTTATCAGGAATGTGAGGATGGAACTAAAGGCGTAGTGGCGTTTGCTAGTCGCTCATTAAAAGGTCCCGAATTACGCTATACAGTAACAGAACGAGAATTGCTTAGCATTTTGTTTGCACTAAAAAAATTTAGGACTTACGTTGCTTCAACGAAAATAATAATCCACACCGATCATAGAGCCTTAAAATTTATAAAAGGATGTCAATTATTAAACGATCGATTGACACGCTGGGTATTATTCCTAGAACAGTTTTATTACGAAATTAGATACATAAAAGGTAGTGAAAACGTGGTTGCTGATGTGTTATCACGACACCCTGCAGATTTAGGAATAATAAACTTACCACGATATCAAGATCCAATTATAGCTGTCTTTTCAACACCAGGGTTGCGACAATTAAAAGGTAACCTGAAAAATCTGATACGACTACAAGAACAGGATGAATTTTTAGGAAACGTGCGACGAGCGTTGGAACGCCGAGGTAACAGCGCAGACGACAAGATTACTAGAGTTGTTGGCAATTTTAAACTTACCGATGGCATACTTCTACATGACGATAAATTTAAAAAACTCACAAGAGTGGCAGTACCTCGCAGTATAATACCGGAGCTGGTCATACAATATCACCAAGAATTTGGACACTTTGGGACGACGAAAATTTATAACGTGATAAAAAACTATTTTTATTGGAAGAATATGTATCGTGATGTAAAGAAAATAATCACTGCGTGCGACATTTGTCAAAAAACGAAGCACAGTAATCAAGTTTCAAGGGGCACAATGGCACCTGTGTTAGCAACTCAGGTGGGAGAATTAGTGGCCGTAGATTTTTATGGCCCACTACCACGTAGCAGGAGCGGTGTGACTTTTATTTTTGTTGTATTAGATGTATTCTCGAAATTTGTGAAATTATATGCAATGAGGAAGGCTACAGCCCGCGCAGCAGTGAAAAGTATTTTAGAGGATTTTGCTTATATAATCAAGCCAGCAACTATTTTGAGTGATCACGGATCTCAGTTTACGTCAAAATTATGGTATTCGAGATTGCAAGAGGCGGGAATTAGAACGACACATTCATCTATCAGGAATCCCGCGTCAAATCCATCAGAACGGGTTATGCGAGAATTGGGCCGTATTTTTAGAGTTTACTGTCACCATCAACATACCACATGGGCATTACAACTTCAAAATATTGAAACATGTTTCAACGCAATTCCACATACGAGTACGGGTTTTTCGCCTTATGAAGTAGTAAAAGGAAAGAAGGCACCAACGCATCTAGACGGTTTTCTAAGTAATGTTTTGAAGAACAAACCATTATCAATAACCGACATTCGTAAAGCAGTTCGCGAAAATTTAAAAACAAGTGCAAAACAAAGGAAATTGCAATATGATAAAAACTCTAAGGAAATTAACTACAGTGTCGGAGATTTAGTACTCCTAAAAACTAATCCTATCGCCGACACACAACAACACGTGTCAGCAAAACTACAGTTAATTTATGAAGGACCCTACAAGATTAAGTGTCAACCACACCCAAACACATGTACTATCACAGAACCTACAAGCGGACGTGTCAAAGGGACTTATAATTTCAAGAATTTACGACGGTACCTCACACATTTGCATGCGAATTCGGGCCGCAGCCAATCACGGGGGAAAGATATCCAGAAACAAAAATCGGACCAATCAAAACACAGCTCAGAACAACATCGACGGGAAATAGGGTTGATATACCGAAGTAGAGGTGCTGCACGACATTCAAAGTTAGAGAGTTCAAAGTTACAGATGGCACCGACAATAATAATACGAGGACGTAATATGAGTGACCCACGGGGAACCGGTGAGAGAAGGACAAACAAAAGAGTACATTTAAACACCATTCAGTGGTACCCCACAACAGGGTTGCGGCCATTCAGCTGGGTAGATTGCCCTGAAGTACGAAAGGATGAAACGGTAAAAAGGAGTAAACCAACAGTTGTTACATCGTCAGGAGGGAAGGAGGTGGAGAAGAAAACACCAGGCCCAGGCAGAGACAACGACTACCTAATGTTAGAAGAAGCCGATTGGGAGAGGTTTATCAAGGAGAATAACCGTCCACCAACACCTGATACAAACCGATTCCGAGAAGTTGAGGCCAAATATAAAGGGCAAGAGACAAGGGAAACAGAATGGGAAACCTCAACGTCGGTTTCGCCGACGAAACCACCTACATTCAGTGATACCAAAGGAGAACCACCTGGAGGAGTAACAGCAACGGGCGACAGTCAAACCCCGACTCCAGACCGAGACGACGACTGTATAATGTTAGACGACGCCGATTGGGAGAGCTTTATCAAGGAGAATAGCCGTCCAACAACAGCTGCTACAGTCCGTGGCCGAGAAATTGAAAGAAAATTTCGAAATCAAGGGACAATGGGAGCACAGCAGAAAACACCGATTGCGGTCTCGACGCCGATACCACACACCTTCAGTAATAACAAAGGAGAACCACCTGGAGGAGTACCAGCAACAGGCGACCATCCGAGGAAGAGTAAGCTGCAACGATCACGGCGAGTACGGGGAAAAGCTTCGCGCCGAGCTTATCACGGTGCGTGGAATAAAACGAGTGCGGTGAGAAAGAACAATAAAGTGAAAGGGTGAAGTGGGGTGAGTGTGCGGTAACAAATAGTCGCGTTCTCTACAGATTTAAGCTGCATATAATTGTATTACTAGCACCTTAAATCTGGGGGGCAATGTGAGAGGACGCGACTTATAGGTAATGGACACAAACATGAACAATTATTATTAGATGCTTAAGTTTTTCGTTTGAATTTAGTAATTACGATATGCAGAAGGTTTTTTCCCCAATGTAAGGAATTGTTGCACGTGCAGGCATATTAATGATAGATTAAGGTTCGGCCCACAGCTGCGACTGCGGGCGTATTAAGTTACACACACAGGGCCCTGAACAGTAGAGTTTTTTTGCTTTCAGCTTAATAGTGAATTATGTGGCCACATAATTCACACTTTTCTTACAGGAAACTGGAGATATTTGGGCATAGTCTAATTGGGAAATTCGTCACGCGGCGAAAGCCAAATAGGGATTAAAGTGGCAATTTACGACTCAGGGTGTTAGTCACCCACATCGAGGGCACCGAAAATATTATAATACGATTTAAATTGCGGTAGAAATACTGCGTCATAATGGAAACATTATGATTGGATGATTACCCAGCGGAAACGCTGTGATTGGATATGGGGTGGAAACACCACTGTATGCCCGAGAGGGGATACCCACTGCGAGCGGCTATTTAAAGGGAAACTCGAGGAGTCAGAGAACAGTTTTTGGGCACCTTACTTGATCCCTAATTCCGCGGTTGTCGCTACATTTTAATCAACGGGCGAGATCCTCGCTACTGAAGGTTAAGGGCAGACGACGGTGGTTTTCCTTATCCCTAATTCCGCGGTTGTCGCTACATTTTAATCAACGGGCGAGATCCTCGCTACTGAAGGTTAAGGGCAGACGACGGTGGTTTTCCTTATCCCTGATTCCGCGGTTGTCGCTACATTTTAATCGGCGGGCGAGCTACTCGCTACTGCAGGTTAAGGGCAGACGACGGTGGTTTTCCTTATCTCTAATTGCGCGGTTGTCGCTACAGCAGGTGGAGAGCAGCGGCGCAATTTCCTTCACTGATAAATTTCCTTTACAAACTCTCAAGTCCGTCCTTGCACTGACTAAGTCACCGTATTGCTATTATTACACCAAAAATTGAAGAGCATTACATTTCCCATTAGACTGTGCCCACTGCAGAAAGGTAAAGGGAACAATTTGATTGTTAAATTTAGTTTTATATACGAGAGTATAGGGTTTATTGCTTTAATAAATGTATAAAGCGTTTTTGGCGTTTTATTTCATTAAAGTGTGTGTATGAGCCTACTTAAATGAAGAACTTGCAGTTACAAGGGTTATAAGAACCCTAAGGGTACACAAGTTACGAGAACTTGTTTAAAGCATTCATAAAATCTGCTAAATTAAAACAAAGTGATGTACACAACGTAGGGGGTTATAGATCACTACAGGCCATCAGAAGACAACGACGTGCGCATTTACGACACCACAAGTCTGTCTCATTACAACACAGATACACACTTCGTAAGAAAATTAGTTTTACTAAACTTATGTAGCTTTTTAAGTTACTCGCTCGCTTCGTTCGCTCGTACTCAATCAAACTATATTCGTTTAGTAAAATTTTACTTTTCTAAACTTGTGTAATATACCATTAAAAATCTTCCTTGTCTCAACTAATGTTCAGGAAATGGTATAGTAATTCAAAATTCCGTAATTTATATTGAGTTATCATTTATTTTGTCTAGTGTAATTTGTGGACCTCCTTAAGTATTTCAATAAATAACGCCATTGAACTTCTTATCTCGAGAATTTTACGTTTATATGACGCATTTCGGGGTCACTCTGGAGACAGCTAGGAAATTATTATTC